>BNST01000507.1:0-60624 GCA_019650275.1 Xylocarpus granatum | reverse complement strand
TTGGGACTGACATCCTGTGCAGGACGAACATGCGGGAGCAATCAAAACATTCCTGCAGGCACGGCAGCAGCTTCAGACACATCCGGCAGTGCACGGGATGAACTTCTCGGAGCAACCAGTACATTCCTGCAGGCGTGGCAGCGGTGTTGGACATGTTTGTCAGTGCCCGGGTCAAACTTCTCGGAGCAACCAGAACATCCCTGCAGGCATGGCAGAGCTTTTGAGTGCATTCAGCTAGTGTGCAGTACAAACTTTGGTGAGTGTCTGGAACATCCGGTGAGTGCGGCACGGTGTCGGGCACATTTGGCACTGCAAGGGATGAATTTCCGGGAGCAACCAGAATATCCCTGCAGTCGCAGCGAAGACATCTGGCACGTCCAGCAGTGTACAGTACAAACTTTGGGGAGTGACGGAACATCACCTGGGGCACGGCTGCAGGAAGAAGTTCTGGGAGCGACCGTAACAACTCTGCAGGTGCAGCAGCTATGTCAGGCTGGTTTGACAGTTTACGGGACGAACATCCAAGAGTGACCAGAACATCCCTATGGGTGCAGCATAGGCATCAGGCACGTTCGGCCATGGGCAGGATGAATTTCTGGGAGCGACTGAAAAATGGCAGCAAGGTTGGCAGTGGTGTTGGACACATTTGGCCGTGCTCGGAACGAGCTTTCAGGAGCGACCAGAAAATCACCGCTTGCTCGGAGAGGCATCGGACGCATTTGGCAGTACTTGGTATGAACTTCTCAGAGTGACTAGAGCATCCCCGCAGGTGTGGCAAAGGTGTCAGGCGCGTTCGGCAAGGCATTGGGTGCATTTGGCAGTGCACGGGAGAAACTTCTGAAGCAATCAGAACATTCCCGCTGGTGCAGCAGCGGCATTGGGCGCATTTGCAGTGCACAGGAGGAACTTCCGTCAGGGACCAGTACATTCCCCTGGGTGCAGCAGCAGCCTGGGGTGCATTCAGCAGTGCTCGGGATGAACTTTCGAGAGCGACCGAAAATTCATTGCAGGCGCCACAGAGGCATTGGGTGCATTCGGCAGTGAACAGTACAAACTTTTGGGAGCAGACGGGAACATCCCCGAGGGCGCAGCAGCGGCATCGGACACGTTAGGCAGTGTGCGGGATGAACTTTCAGGAGCAACCAAAATATCCCCCGCGGGCGCGGCAGAGGCTTCAGGTGCGTTGGGAAGTGCATGGGATGAACTTACGGGAGCGACCGGAACATACCTGCTGAAGTGGAAAAGGCATTGTGTGCATTTGGCAGTGCATGGAACAAACTTCCGGGAGCGACTGGAACATCACGATGGACGTGATAGTGGCATTGGGTGCATTTGGCAGTGCATGGGACAAACTTCCAGGAGTGACTAGAGCGTTCTGGCAGGCACAGCAAGGTGTCTCATGCATTCTATTGAAAATGAAGGGATTGAGGGTGAAGATAAAAGGCCCAAATAACTCTTTGATTGGCCTATGTACACCCATATCAAGCCCAAAACCCATATCAAGCTAACCACTAAAGGACGAAATAACGGCTAGTAAGCTAATCACTAATGGACGAAATAACGGCTAGTTCTTGAAATTGAAAGCTATGTTGTTATGTGTTGTACCTAGCTGTTAGAAAGTAAAATCAACTTGTACCTAACCATTAGGATGTTGTATATATATACCCAAGATGTGTAAAGTGAAAAACAAGCTTCTTTATTCTTTCATCAATACTTTCTTTCACACTTCTTTGTTTCTTCAATATTTTTCACATGGTATCAGAGCAGGTTTCATCTCTAATCTAGCTTTTTACCTTTTGTTGCTTTGTTGGTTCTTGGTGTATCAAGACATTCCCCTTCATAGCCAAATTAAAGAATGGAAAGGGAGGGCTCGTCATACAACACCAAGAGCAGAAGTTCCTTCAAGGGAGTTGATAATGATGGTAACACCACCTTGAAACTTACCACATTTCCCTTGAATGGAAAAAATTACTCAATTTGGATCAATCCCGCTGAAAGAGCATTATGTGGAAAACGAGCATTGGGTTTCGTGAATGGAAGAATCACTAAGCCCACAGACACATCAAGTGAAGAATATGAAGATTGGTGTTATAATGACAACTTGGTGTACACATGGATTTTAAATTCCATGGAACCATCCTTGGTAGGTGCAGTATCAAAGGCTGAAACTTCTAAAGCACTTTGGGAGTCTATCAAGAGACAATTTGGTCATCAAGGAAACTTGATGAGAATATACGAGTTGAAGCAGTTCATCAACAATATCAGCCTTAGTGGAGGTGATCCGATAGAATATAACACCAAAATTAAGGAGGCATGGGATGAACTTCAATCATTAAGGCCGAATACTACCAACATTGAAGAGGTGGAAAAAAGGGCCAATGAAGATCTTGTGATATCGTATTTGATGGGTTTGGGTTCGGACTACGAAGATCTTTGGAATCACATTCTTAAAATTGAACCTTTGCCTTATTGTGACGATGTTGCAAATAAGGTAAATAAAGAGTACTTGCAAAGAAAGATTTTGAATGGGAATTCAAGCAAGGCTGAGAGAGGTAGTTTGGTGGACAGCAAGGAAGAAGGCAGGATGGTCCAAGGAGCAAAAGTTAAGGCTAAGTGTGATAAATGTGGACGGATGCACAACCTTAAAGACAAATGCTGGAAGTGTGGGCACTGCAAGATGCTTGGTCATACTAAAGAAAAATGTTGGGTTCTTAATCCACATTTGAGGCCAGTTAACTTCAAGGAAAAGGCGCCACCACAAGGTGCTCAAAATGCAATCGAAAAAGGGAACTCAAAACTCCTTGAGGATTTGGCCAAACTACTTCGGAACCATCTTCCAAGCTCCTCTCAAGGTATGATTTCCAACTCACATTTTAAGTTTGACCCTTGGGTTATTGATTCAGGTGCTACTAATCATATGTTTAGAAATAAAAACATGGCATCTAGAATAGAAACCCTAGGAAACATTAGAAATGTGACAATAGCCAATGGTAGTGAAATACCCATTAAGGGATTAGGAGATATTAAAGTTTTATCCAAGAGAACAAGTGGCCTTTATATGCCAAAATTTTTCATCAAATTTGCTGTCCGTTAGTAGAATAACAAAAGACTTAAATTGTCGTGTTACCTTTGAACCCAATAAGGTGATATTTCAGGACATGTCAACCGGGAAGAAGATTGGTGAGGGAACCTTACATGACGGCCTATATTTTTTGGATAGTACCAATCAAGCCCTTAGAGTTGAGGAAGACAGTGGACTTCAGAAACTTTGGCATGCAAGACTAGGCCATCCTCCTAGTAACATTCTGTGTAAAATGATTCCGAAAATGAAGTTTAGTGATTTTAAACAATGTAGGGCTTGTAATCTTGGAAAACAGACTAAACTTCCTTTTGTACATTCGGAAACTTGTTATAATGAAATATTTGATCTTGTTCACTTTGATCTATGGACTTCTCCTTTAGAATCTCACAATGGCTTTAGATATTTTGTCACATTCATTGATCACAAGTCGAGATACACTTGGATATACTTGATTAAAAACAAATCAGAGACCTTATCATGTTTTAAAGAGTATGTTTCCTTAATTGAAAATCAACTTGGTAAAAGGATTAAGATTCTTAGGAGCGACAATGGGGGAGAATATACTAGTCATGCCTTTGAGAATTACTTGAGCACTTTAGGGATAGTTCATCAAACGACTTGCCCCTACACACCTGAACAAAATGGTGTGGCCGAGCGAAAAAATCGGCACATTTTAGATGTAGGAAGGTCACTAATGTTTCATCACAATGTCCCTAAAAGATATTGGAATGAAGCCATTCTCACTGCCATACATTTGATAAATCGTATGCCTTCGAAGTTGTTGAATGGAAAATCTCCTTTTGAATTGTTGCATAATAGGCAACCAAACTTATCTTATCTAAAGGTATTTGGCTGTACTTGTTATGTTCACATCCCTAATCATGCTAGAGATAAATTGAGTCATAGGAGTGTAAAGTGCATATTTTTAGGGTATTGCATTGATAAAAAGGGTTATAAATGTTTAGATCCTTCTACGAATGAGAAATTCTTGTCAAGAAATGTTACTTTTCTAGAAAGTGATCCTTACTTTGATAAAGTGAGAAATGAAGGAGAAATGAAAGGGGATCCTCTTCCCCTATCTATTGTAGGTAATTGGTTGAGTTTGTTAAGGAATAATGATCAAATCAATAATGGAGTTAGTTTGAATGAAAGCGAAAAAGAGGATTTTATCTATGAAGATTCAACACAACAGAATGGTGATATTCATGAACCATTGGAATCAAATGAAGAACAAAACATAGTTAGCGAAAGTCAAAGTGAGGAAACACCTTGTGATGAGAACCCTAATGATCAATTAGTTTTAGAGCATGAAATCCCATTTAGTTCCTCACCGGTGGGTCAAAATGAGAGAGAGTCTGATTCTTCATCACATGATCAAAATTTTCCTCTTAGAAGATCTCAAAGAATTAGGAAGCCTCCATCCGAATGGCAAAAAAATAGGGTATTCTTTTATGGGAACAAAGTCACAGCACATCCTATACAAAATTATTATACCTTAGATAATGTTAAAGAGAGTTATAGAGTGTTTTTAAGCAAATTGGATAGTTTGAAAGAGCCATCTTGCTACAACGAGGCCAAGGACATTCCTATTTGGAGAAATGCCATGGATGAGGAGTTGGAAGCTTTAGTTAAGAATAAGACATGGGAAATTGTTACTCTTCCCCAAGGTAAGAAAACAGTTGGGGTGTAAATGGGTGTACAAAACCAAGCTGAAGAGTGATGGTTCCATTGAGAAACATAAAGCTAGATTGGTTGCTAAAGGATTCACTCAAACCTATGGTTTAGATTACACGAAGACATTTGCCCCAGTAGCCAAAATGAACACCATTAGAGTTATTTTGTCCTTATCCACTAATTATGAATGGGAAATGTATCAAATGGATGTTCGAAATACTTTTCTCCAGGGGGAATTAGAAGAAGAGGTTTACATGGATATCCCACAAGGATACAACATTAAAGTACCAAAACCGCATGTATGTAAGCTTAGAAAAGCCATCTATGGCTTAAAACAATCTCCTAGGGCCTGGTACTCTAAGTTGTTAGGTGTTTTAACTTCTCAACACTTTAAGGTTAGTAGTGCTGATCACTCTTTATTCATAAAACACTCCAATAATGGTATTACTGTTGTGATAATATATGTGGACGATATCATTATAACAGGGAGTGATACTTTGGGAATAAACAGCACTAAAAGTTATTTAAAGTCTACTTTTGATATTAAAGACCTTGGATACTTACGGTATTTTCTAGGTATAGAGATAGCCCATTCTAATAAAGGGCTATTTCTATCCCAAAGAAAATACACACTTGATCTTTTGAAAGAGACAGGTAAGCTTGGAGGGAAGATAGCATCAACTCCAATTGAAGTACAAGCCAAAAAGAAGGAGGGCAAACCAATTGAAGACATCAAGCAATATCAAAGAATTGTGGGTAAGTTAATCTACTTAACTATTACAAGACCTGACATTTCTTTTGCTGTGAATCAGGTAAGCCAATTCATGACTTGTCCAATGACCAATCACATGGAAATGGTGGACCGAATACTCAAATATCTCAAAGGAACTCTAGGACAAGGATTACTAATGAAGAAACATGGACATCACCAAATTTTTGCCTACACGGATGCTGATTGGGCAGGAAGCATTGAAGATCGCAAGTCTACAACTGGATATTGTACTTTTGTTGGTGGGAATTTAGTGACTTGGAAGAGTAAAAAGCAAACCGTGGTGGCCAAATCAAGTGCTGAAGCTGAATATAGAGCAATGGCTTCAACCACCAGTGAATTGATATGGTTGAAGGCATTGGTTGAAGATTTGGGTTTTAATGTCGAGGCACCTATGAAGCTACATTGTGATAACAAATCGGCGATACATATTGCAAACAATCCGGTGTTTCATGAGAGGACCAAGCATATAGAGGTAGATTGTCACTTTATAAGAGAAAAATATTTGAACAAGACAATCTCAATGCCTTATGTCAAGAGCGAAGATCAATTGGCGGACATATTCACCAAACCTCCGAGTATTCAACAACTTCAAAAGTTTGTATGCAAGTTGAACTTGATCAATTTGTTCAAGCCCAACTTGAGGGGGAGTGTTGAAAACGAAGGGATTGAGGGTGAAGATAAAAGGCCCAAATAACTCTTTGATTGGCCTATGTACACCCATATCAAGCCCAAAGCCCATATCAAGCTAACCATTAAAGGACGAAATAACGGCTAGTAAGCTAATCACTAATGGATGAAATAACGGCTAGTTCTTGAAATTGAAAGCTATGCTGTTATGTGTTGTACCTAGCTGTTAGAAAAGTAAAATCAACTTATACCTAGCCGTTAGGATGTTGTATATATATACCCAAGATGTGTAAAGTGAAAAACAAGCTTCTTTATTCTTTCATCAATACTTTCTTTCACACTTCTTTGTTTCTTCAATATTTTTCACACATTCAGCAGTGTGAGGGACGAACTTCCGAGAGCGACTGGAACATCCCATGGGCGTGATAGCATCGTCGGGCACAATCAGCAGTGAACAGGAAGAACTTCCAGGAGCAACTGGAGCATCTTCACAGGCGTGTAAGTGATGTTGGGCACATTCAGCAATGTGTGGGATGTGCTTCCGGGAGCAGCTGGAACATCCCTGCGGGTGTGGCTGCCCAACAGGCATGTTGGGTAATGCATGGCACGAACTTCCAAGAGCAACTGGTACTTTCCTGCAGGCTCAACAGAGGCTTCATGCGCATTGGGCAGTGCACGGGACAAACTTCCGGGAGAGACCGGAAAATCCCCACGGGCTCAGCAGAGGCGTCGAATGCATTGGCCAGTGCTTGGGACGAACTTCTGGGAGTGACCGGAACATCCCCGTGGGAGTGGTAGCAGCATTGGACATTTCTGCAGTGCGCGGGACGAACTTCCAGGAGTGACCCGAACATCCTCGCAGACACGTTTGGCAGTGTGCCTGATGAACTTCTTGGAGCAACCCGAACATCCCCTCAGGCATGGCAGCTTCATTGGACATGTTCAGCAGTGTGCAGGATGAACTTCCAGGAGCAATCTAAACATCCTAGCAGGCACGGCCAAGGCTAGAGGCACACTGGGCCATGGGCAGGATGAACTTTGTGGAGCGGCTGGAAAGTCATCACAGGTTCAGCAGATGCATCGGTTGCATTCAGCAAAGCTTGGGATGAACTTCTGGGAGTGACCAAAACATACCCGTAGGAATGGGAGAGGCTTCTGGCACATTGGGCAGTGGGCGGGAGGAACTTCTGTGAGCGGGAGGAACTTCCGGGAGGGACCAGAACATCCCCGCTGGTGTGGCAGCAGTGTCAGGCACGTTCGGCAGCATGCGCGTGACAAACTTCCGAGAGCGACTGGAACATCCCTGTAGTTGCAGTAGAGGATTTGGGTGCATTGTGCAGTGTGCAGGACGAACATCCGGGAGTGAGCGGAACATGCCCCAGGCACGACTGCAGCACCAGACACGTTTGGCAGTGCATGGGATGAACTTCCGGGAGCAACCAGAAAATCCCCACAGGATGGTTAGAGGCATCGGACATGTATGGCAGTGCTCGAGATGAACTTCCGGGAGCGACCGGAACATCCCTGAGAACGTAGCAGAGGTGTTGGGCATGTTGGGCAGTGGGCGGGATGAACTTCTGGGAGCTACCAAAATGTCACTGCAGGTGAGGCAGAGGCATCGGGCACTTGTCAGTGTGCAGGATGAACTTTGGGAAGCCACTGAAACCACCCTGTGGGTGCGGCAACTACGTTGGATGCATTCAGAAGTGCACGGGATGAACTTTGGGAAGCCACTGGAACAACCCATGGGCGCGCAACTTTGTCGAGCACGTTCTGCAGTGCACAGGATGAACTTCTGGGAGCAATGTGAACATCCCCTAGGGGTGCGGCAGAGGCATCGGGCATGTTCAGCCATACGCGGGATGAACTTCCAGGAGCGACCGAAAAATTCCCTGCACACTCAGCAGAGGCATCAGACATGTTCAGCAGTTCTCAGGACAAACTTCCAAGAGTGACTGGAACATTCCAGCAGGCATGACAGAGGTGTTGGGTGCACTCAGCAGTGCATGGGACAATCTTTTGGGAGTGACCAGAACATTCCTGCAGGCACAGCGGCTACGTCGGACAAGCTCGGCAGTACACAGGATGAACTTGTTGGAGGGATGGGAACATCCATGAGGGCACGGCAGAGGCTTCGGGGGCATTGAGCAGTGCATGGGACGAACTCCCATGAGTGACCGGAACATCCACACAGCCACGGCAGAGGCATCGTGCACGTTTGGTAGTGCACAAGATGAACTTCGTGGAACGAGTGGAACATCCCCACGGGTGCGTTAGAGGCATCAGGCGCATTCGGCAGGGCATGGGTACAAACATCTGGAGGCAACCAGAACATCCCCGCAGACACAACAGCAGCATTGGGCACATTGAGTAGTGCGCAGGATAAACTTCCAAGAGCAATCAGAATATCACCACGGGTGAGGTAGAGGCATCCTTCCAAAACATCACCACGGGCACATTGGTTGCCAGTGTGCAAGATGAACTTTTGGGAGCGACCGAAACATCCTTCCGAGCACAGCAGAGGCATTGGGCGCGCTCAGCAGTGCGCTGGATGAATTTTCAGGAGCAACTGGAACATCCCTGCGGGTGCAGGAGAGGCATCAGATGTGTTTGGCAGTGTGCTGGATGAACTTACGGGAGCGAAGAGAATATCCCTGCGGGTGTGGCAGCAGCATCGGACACGTTCAGCAGTGTGCGAGATGAACTTCTGGGAGAAACCAGAGAAACCCCGCGGGCAAGTCTTAGGCTTCAGGGTGCATTGGGCAGTGTGCAGGACAAACTTCTAGGAGCAACTGGAACATCCCCGCGGCGCAGCATAGGCATCAGGCGCATTTAGCAGTGCATGGAACAAACTTTTGGGAGCGACTGGAACATCCCTACGGGCACAGCAGAGGCATCAGATGCATTCGGCAGTGTGCAGGACGAACTTCTGTGTATGACCGAAACATTCCCGCAGGTAAGCAAACGTGTTGGACACATTCATGTTGAGGACCTTAGGAGGCAAAGGGAGCATGAGCAAATGCGCACGAGGCGCCAAGCAGCAAGAGAGGCAGAAACAAGCCAGAATGTGCGTGCAACAAGCCTGCACACAGCAAGCAGTGAAGCATGGTCAGGTTCTAACTCAGTCCTAATTGATTAAAGAAATCCAAGCCAAGAAGAACACCAGCATTGGCAGGACACACATGAAGTAATCCGAGCAGGAGAAGGAGATTGACGGCATGAAGAACTCCAGCAGCAGCAGGACGTCATGGCAGGTTTGACTTCAGCAAGATGTTCATGTCAAGGAGGAGCCTTGGAATGGAAGGACACACCATAATGCAAGTTCTAATCCAAGAAGGAAATGGCAAGAAGAAGTTCAGCAGCTGTAGGAGAGGAGATAAGATAAGGATAGAAAGACTTAGTCAAAGTAGGAATTCAAGAAAGACCAAGAATCCTAGTAGGATTAGGAAACAGTGGGATAAGGTCTATCTTGTTAATGTTTTAGTTTGACTTAGAAAAGCTTGTTGACTTAGGAAAACATATCCTAAGTGGATAAGGAACCTAAGTACTAGTTGAATTTAGGATAAGGCTGTCTTAGGACTATAAATACAGCCCATTATTTGTGAGAAAGGAGATATGCTCCGAATTTTGTATATTTCTCATTCATTAATCAAGAATCAAGGTTAGCATTCTTGCTTCTATTCTTGTTTATATTTTGGTTATCTTTTAAGAGTTGTCTTGAGATAACTTGGGCTTAAGACAAGGTTAAGAGTTGTCTTCCTTGCTTAAGAGCTTAGGTTGAAGTCAAGAGTTGTGTTCTTTAACCAAGGCAAGTTGTGATAGGTTTAAGAGTTGTCTTGCCTATCCAACATATCTCTTTATATATTAGTTAACCCAAAGGACAGCTTAGGGAATGTAAATATAAGAAAATAACTCAAGGATCAAATGGGACAGCAAGTTAGGAAGATTTTTAGTAGGCGTGCTGACCCCTAAGGTGTAGAAAAGTTGGGGAAAAAAATCAGGACCCCAACAAATTGGTGCTCTCGTTGAGAGGTCAGCACAATCACCAGTTGAGAGGTAGCACAATCATCCCAATAAATTAGTGCTCTAGTTGAGACATCAGTGCAGACACCAGTCAATTGCAAGGCATCACGGTTACCATGTCATCTAGGTAGCATTCACCCTCGCACCACAGGAACAGACAGGGGAAGATTTCTCAGTCACCAACCACGAAAGAATCCTTGCCTTGGAGAGGAACCAGAATGCAATCAATGACCAGGTAGGTGATATCAAACACCAACTATCATCTATCATTCATTCTCTTGAACAATTGAAGAGAGATACACCTCGAGTGGCTGGAAAACAAGTCCAAACCGAGCAGGGTAGAAACAGCTATCTACCACAAACGTCTAGGAGGCTTCAATCAAAAATCACACGGCACCAAGTGCATGAGGAAGATTCTTACCAGGAGTAGCTTCCCTCTCAAGAAAGGGGGAAAATGCGCATGAGTTTGGGAAGCAGGGGGGAGACTTCACCAAACGAATACCTGCCCCATCATCGCTACAATGATTATAGCGACGATGAGGAGGTGCTGGATAGAAGGCACACATCATGGCAACCAAGAAGGGTGCACAATCACCCTGAGGCAGAACCATGGCACACCACAAGAAGGGAGGATTGGCACTACGACAGCCCAAGCCATTACACAGACCTAAGGTAAAAATTGAATTTCCTACCTTTGAGAAGGGAGATCCAACTGAATGGATCTCCAAGGCTGAATTTTACTTTGAGAAACAAGGTATTGAGAGAGGTGAAAGGGTTGATTTTACATCCTATCACCTATGTGGGAGAGCCAACCAATGGTTGCATTGGCTTAAGGCCACCTATAGCCGAGAAGGAAGAAGGATAGGCTGGACAAGGTACACACAAGAGTTAGTGAACAGATTTGGCCACCACTAATGCAGCGTATCATTCTGAGGTAAGTAACCTTGAACAACTATATAGAAAAAAAGGCATAATGTTTTACGGTTCTCTTAGCCACAAAGGGGGAAAACACAGCCGAACATTATATACACAAAGACATACCAATAGGAGTAAGGAACCTACTGGAGCAATTCAGAGATGTCTTAAGAGAGCCACAAGGACTACCACCCTCAAGACATTACAACCATGCCATCCCATTAATCGACGAAACCAAGGCAATTAATGTAGCACCTTACTGGTATGCACACTTCCAAAAGAACGAGATCGAAAGACAGGTGAAAGAGATGCTACAGCAAGGTATTATCCAACCTAGCACTTCCTCTTTTTCTTCTCCCATTCTACTTGTTATAAAGAAAGACATAACTTGGAGGTTTTGCACTGATTACCAGGCACTCAACCAAGCGACTGTCAAGGATCGTTTTCGATCCCAACAATTGATGATATGCTGGATGAGTTACATGGAACAAAGTTTTTTACCAAGCTGGATCTTAAAAGCTGAATATCATCAAATACACATGAAAGAAGAGGATGTGCAGAAGACAGCATTTCAGACTCATAGTGGCCACTACGGGTACCTAGTCATGCCCTTTGGACTATGCAATGCACCCTCCACCTTTCTAGCAGCCATGAATGACATCTTCAAACCTTATTTGCACAGGTTTGTCTTAGTTTTCTTTGTTGACATTTTGGTCTATTCCAGGAACCATGATGATCATATAGAACATTTAGCAAAAGCTGCTAGAAGTGTTAAGAACAAATCATTTCATCATCAAGCCATCCAAGTGCACATTCATGCAAGAGGAGCTTGAATACCTCAGTCACATCATATCGGAAGATGGAGTGAAGGTAGACCAACGGAAAATAGGAGCCATGCAAAACGTGGCCAACTCCGAAGAATGTCACAGAAACTTAGAGGATTTCTAGGTTTAACAGGCTACTACCGCCAATTTGTTTTCAAATACGGCGCCATAGCAAAACCACTAAAGGATTTGCTAAAGAAGGATGGATTCCTATGGACAGAGAAGAGTGAAGATGCATTCAAGTTGTTGAAGCAAGCTATGTGTGAAACCCCAGTGTTAGCACTGCCTGACTTCAACCAAACCTTCGAGCTTCACATTGATGCATGTCAAGATGGCATAGGTGCTGTCCTCAGTCAAGCTGGATGACCTATTGAATACATGAGCAGAGTCTTAGGGCCCATAAAGAAGGAATGGTCAGTATACACCAAGGAGATGTTGGCCATCATCCATGCAGTCAAGGTATGGCGACCTTACCTTCTTGGGAGGAAATTCCTGATCATTACAGATCAACAACCCTTAAGAAGCCTCATGGAGCAAAAAATTACCACCCAGAGCAGCAAAAGTTCCTTGTCAAGTTACTGGGTTATGAGTATGAAATAATATACAAACCAGGCAAGGAAAACTAGGTGGCAGATGCATTGTCAAGAAGCAATGGAGGTCAAGCATTGTGGACAGCATGTGAGCCTAATGACGTATGCCTCACTGCCATCAGCGTAGCAGAGTGGAATGTATGGACAGAAATCAAGGAGGCAATAGATATTGACCCTCAAAGCCAAGAGCTCACAAAAAAGATCAAGAATTTTGACCCTAAGGTTAGTCAATTCACCCTTAAGAATGGATATATTTGGCACAACCAGTAGGTATATGTACCAAACATACCAGGACTGAGAGGAAAGATCTTAGAGCACTTTCACAACTCACGGGAAGGAGAACATTCAAGATGTTTCCGTACTTACATGCAGATCAAGTTATTCTTTTGGTGGGAAGGACTTAAAGTTGAGATAAAAAAGCTAGTCCAAGAATGTGATGTGTGTCATCGCACCAAACCAGAAGGTGTCAAGACAAAGGGGTTGTTACAGCCTTTGCCAGTACCAAGACAGGTTTGGGAAGACTTGACAATGGACTTCATTATGAGAATGCCCAACAACAAGGGTTATATGGTGATATTAACCATAGTGGACAGACTCAGCAAGAGTGCACACTTTGTGCCACTTAAGCAACCCTACATGGCAAAAGAAGTAGCCCAAGAGTTCATCAAGAACATGGTAAGACTTCATGGCATACCACGGACAATGCTGTCTGATAGAGACACTGTCTTTATGAGCAAATTCTAGAAGGAGCTCTTCACACAGCCCAGCAGCAACTTGGTCACGTCATCTGCCTTTCATCCACAAACAGATGGACAAAGTGAGGTAACCAATAGAACCCTAGAGTAGTACTTAAGGTGTTTTTACCATGATCATCAAAACGATTGGGAGGAGTACATACCATGGGCAAAATTGTGGTATAATACTGCCTATCATGAGGCAATCAAGATGACACCATACCAAGCCGTATATGGAAGAATACCCCCTGGGAATGCCAAGTAATACCATGGGGAAAAGTAGCATACATGAAGTGGATGTCGCACTTTAATCAAGAGATGAGGTCTTAAAGAAACTCGAGCATGAGCTTGAGAAGGCAAGGGACCGAATGAAGAAACAAGCAGATAAAGGGAGGAAGGAAGTGGAATTTAAGGTAGGTGACTATGTCTATCTTAAGATCCACCCTAGGAGGAAAATAAAGGCTGGAAAGCCAACTACAACAAAGCTGGCTAGGAAGTGCTTTGGACCATATGAGATAGTTGAGCAAATTGGAAAAGTGACTTATCACCTATGACTATCTTTGAACTCTAATTTACATTCAGTGTTTCGCATTTTATTATTAAGAAAAAAGATAGGAGATGTGAGACAAGTAAATGAGAGACTGCCTGACGTTTTCAAGGAAGATCACCTTGGGCAGCACCCAAAGGAAGCATTAGGATTTTGCATAGTAAGCTATGGCCGCAATAGAAGACCAGTATGGAGAGTACTCATATGGTGGAGTCATTCGACCAAAGATGAAGCAACATGGGAAGAATATGATGATATCCAGCAATGTTTCCCTAATTTTCACCTTGAGGACAAGGTGAGTCTCCAAGAAAGGGGATTGTTGAGGACCTTAGGAGGCAAAGGGAGCGTGAGCAAATACGCTTGAGGCACCAAGCAGCAAGAGAAGCAGCAACAGGGCAGAATGTGCACACAGCAACCCTATTTAAGATAAGGTAGGAATTCTAGTATAGGTAGAAATTCAAGAAAGACCAAGAATCCTAATAGAATTAGGAAACATTTAAATAAGGTCTCTTTTGATAAGGTTCTAGTTGTCTTAGGAAACCCTATTGACTTGGGAAAACTTATCATAAATGGATAAGGAACCTATGTACTAGTTGAATTAGAATAAGGCTGTCCAAGACTATAAATATAGCCCACTATTTGTGAGCAGGAATAGATGCTACGAATTTTGTAGATTTCTCATTTATTAATCAAGAATCAAGGTTAGCATTCTTGCTTCCATTTTTGTTTATATTTTGGTTATCTTTTAAGAATTGTCTTGAGATAACTTGGGCTTAAGACAAGGTTAAGAGTTGTCTTCCTTGCTTAAGAGCTTAGGTTGAAGTTAAGAGCTGTCTTCTTTAACCAAGGCAAGTTGTGATAGGTTTAAGAGTTGTCTTGCCTATCCAACATACCCTTTTATATATTAGTTAACCCAAAGGACAGCTTAGGGGACGTGAATATAAGAAAAGAACTCAAGAATCAAATGGGACAGCAAGTTAGGAAGGTTTTTAGTAGGCATGCTGACCCCTAAGGTGCAGGAAAGTTAGGGAAAAAAATTAGGACCCCTAGTGTATTTGTTCGCAAATACGATGTCATAGCAAAACCACTAACAGATTTGCTAAAGAAGGACGGATTCCTATGGATAAAAAAGAGTGAAGACGCATTCAAGTTGTTGAATCAAGCTATGTGTGAGACCTCAGTGTTAGCACTGTCCAACCTCAACCAAACCTTCGAGCTTCACATTGATGCATGTCAAGATAGCATAGGTGCTGTCTCTAGTCAAGCCAGAAGACCTGTTGCATACATGAGCAGAGTCTTAGGGCCCATGAAGAAGGAATGGTCAGTATACACCAAGGAGATGTTGCCCATCATCCATGCAGTCAAGGTATGGCAACTTTAAAGTTCCTGATCGTTATGGATCAACAACCATTGAGAAGCCTCATGGAGCAGAAAATTACCACACTAGAGCTGCAAAAATTCCTTGTCAAGTTGTTGGGATACGAGTATGAAACAATCTACAAACCTGGCAAGGAAAACAAGGTGGCAGACACATTGTCCGGAAGCAATGGAGGTCAAGTGTTTTGGACAGTATGTGAGCCTTATGATGCATGCCTTACTGCCATCAGCAGAGCGAAGTGGAATGTATGGACAGAAATCAAAGAGGCAATGGAGATTGATCCTCAAGGACAAGAGCATGCCAAGAAGATCAAGAATTTTTACCCTAAGTGATGTGCTCAATCATGGAAATGAAGTTACTGCCATCCAAGAAAGATTAATCCTCATTAACAAAGGATATCCATGCCAAGAAGAATTCCAGCAGCAGCAGAAAATATCACTAGGCAAGGAGTTTGAGATCAAGTAGGGTTTTACATGTAAGATTTTAAGTAGGATTAGGAACCCGATATATTAGGCTTATCTTCATAGAAATCTAGATGACTTAGTAGTCCTTATTTACTTAGGAATCCTTATCATAGATGAATTAGGCGTTTTAGTATAAGTTAGACATGGAAAGGTTGTCATTACTATAAATACAGCATTAATGCTTGTAATTAAACAGTTTTGAGGAATAAGCGAAATTTTGCTTTGTTGCATCCAAATTCTTATCTAAACAAATTCCTTGTTTAGTGGCGAATTATCTATCGATTCTTATCACTCTTCCTTCTTTCTATCTTAGAGTGTGGCGAATCAACCTAGTAATCTTGTTTGTGGCGATTTGATCTTATCAAACTTGATTAACTAGTTTTCTCTTATTAAACTTTTCATAGGCTATCCCTATCACATTCCCACTTCAAAATTCGTACATAACCCTTTAGCTTTCTTAAAACACCCCTACAGACCTAGTAACTTACTCCAATTACGAATTTTCATCCACCCAACAACTATACTATATACCAACACCTTTTTCCATCCACAAAAACCCCAAAAAAATATACCCATTAGATCTTGATTCACCATTAAGATCCTTGAGGCATATCACTAAGGTTGGTAAATTCACCCTAAAGAATGGATATATCTGGCACAACCAGCAGGTGTATGTACCAGACATACCAAGATTGAGAGGAAAGATATTGAATTACTTCCAAACCTCACGGGAAGGAGGACATTACATGCGGATCAAGCTATACTTTTGGTCGGAAGGATTCAAGATGAAAGGTAAGAACAAAAACAGCAGTTGTGACATTTTCCCATGGATAAAACCAGAAGATGGCAAGACCAAAGGATTGCTACAAACTTTGTGATTACCCATACAAGTTTGGGAAGACTATAATGACATCCAGCAGTAGTTTTCCAACTTTCACCTTGAGGACAAGGTGAGTCTTCAAGAAAGTGGGATTGTTGAGAAAGTAAGTACGCAAGAAAGGCAATGGGTAGAAAATGGGGCAGCAAAGGAGAGCATGGGCCAGAAAATGTGCACAACAAGCTTGGCAACAGCAAGTGTGCAGCCCAGCAGTGAGGCCTGGGCATTCCTAATCAATGAAGGACATTCATGCCAACAAGAGTTCCAGCAGAAGAAGGATTTTTGCATCAAGAAGAACTCCAGCAGCAGTAAGATGTTTATGCCAAGCAAAGTTCTGAGCAGTCAGCAGGACATCCATGCCATGAAGAGTCCTATCAGCAGTAAGACACTCATGATGAGTTCCAGTAGCAATAGGATAGTCGTGACAAGAAGAATTCTAAGGGCAGAAAGGATATGCATTTAGAGTCCTAGTCCTACAAGGATTAGGCAAGAGGAAGTGCAGCTGCTGTAAAATACAAGATAAGGTAGGAATTCTAGTCTAGGTAGAAATTCAAGAAAGACCAAGAATCCTAGTAGAATTAGGAAACATTTGGATAAGGTCTATCTTGATAATGTTTTATTTGACTTAGAAAATCTTGTTGACTTAGGAAAACATATCCTAAGTGGATAAGGAACCTAAGTACTAGTTAAATTAGGATAAGGTTGTCTTAGGACTATAAATACAACCCATTATTTGTGAGAGAACTGATAAGCTACGAATTTTGTTATTTTCTCATTCATTAATCAAGAATCAAAGGTAAGCATTCTTGCTCACATTCTTGTTTATATTTTTGGTTATCTTTTAAGAGTTGTCTTGAGATAACTTAGGGCTTAAGTTAAGGTTAAGAGTTGTCTTCCTTGCTTAAGAGCTAAGGTTGAAGTTAAAGAGTTGTCTTCTTCAACCAAGGCAAGTTGTGATAGGTTTAAGAGTTGTCTTGCCTATCCAACATATCTTTATATATATTAGTTAACCCGAAGGACAGCTTAGGGGATATAAAATAAGAAAAGAACTCAAGAATCAAATGGGACGGCAAGTTAGGAAGGATTCCAGTAGGTGTGCTGACGCCTAAGGTGTAGAAAAGTTGGGGAAAAATCGGAACCCCAACACAAATGCTCCCAGCGTTGCTGCTAAGCCTGCAGGGATGTTCTAGTCGCTCCCACAAGTTTGTCCAATGCACTGTCGCATGCACCCAACACCTCTAATGCGCCAGCGGGGATGTTTCAATCGCACCCAGAAGTCAGCCGTGCGCACTACCAAACTTGCCCAATGCATCTGTAGCTCCCTCAGGGATGTTCCGGTCGCTACCAAAAGTTCATCCTGCACATTGCTTAATGTACCCAAAGTCCTTGCCACACCCGCAGAGATGTTCCAGTCACTTTCAGATGTTCGTCCTTTGCGCTGCCCAACACACCCGAAGCCTCACTCTTGCCCGAAGGGATGTTCTGGTCGCTCTCGGAAGTTTGTTCCTTGCACTGCTGATTGCACTGAACGCAGCTGCTGCACCCGCGGGGATGTTCCGGTCAGTCCCAGAAGTTTGTCCTTCATACTGCCAAATGCACCCGAAGCCTCTGCTGTGCCAGTGGGGATGTTCTAGTTGCTTCCGGAAGTTTGTCCCACACACTGCCAAATGCACCCCACACCAATGTTGCGCCCGTGGGGATGTTCCGCTCACTCCCAAAAGTTCATCCCTTGCAAGCTGAACATGCCCAGATGCTGATACTGCACCAGCAGGGATTTTTCGGTCGCACTCGGAAGTTCGTCCCACACACTGCCATACACACCTCACAACGCTGTTGCACCGCGGGGATGTTCTGGTCACTCTCCGAAGTTCATCCTATGCACTGCTGAATGCGGCCGATGCTTCTGCTGCGCCAGTGGGGATGTTCCGGTCAGCTCCCTAAAGTTTGTCCCATGCACTGCAAAATGCAACGGCCACCTCTACTGTGCCCATGGGGATGTTTTAGTTATTCCCCGAAAGTTTGTTCCACACACTACCGAACATGCCTGACACTTCTGCCGCTCCTACAGGGATGTTCCAGAAGCTCCCGCACAATGCCAAATGCGCCCGAAGCTTCTGTCACACCCGTGGGGATGTTTTGGTCACTCCTATAAGCTCATCGCGTGCACTGCCGAATTTGCCCGACGCATCTGCTGAGCCTGCCGGGATGTTCCGGTCACTTCTGGAAGTTCATCGCATGCACTGCCAAAAGTACCCGATGCCACTGTCTCGCCTGTGGGGACATTAAAGTTGCACCCTAAATTTTGACCCCACACTTCGAATGTGTCAGAAGCCTCTGCATGCCCAAGTGGATGTTCCGCTAGCTCCTGGAAGTTCATCTCACGCACTGCAGTGGTGCCTTACACCTCCGCCGCACCTATGGAGATGTTCCGGTTGCTCCCAGAAGTTTGTACCGTGGACTACCCAATGCACCCAAAGCCTCTGCCACACCAATGGGGATGTTCGGGTCAGTCCTGGAAGCTTGTCCCGTGCACTGCCAAATGTGCCAAGTGCCTCTTCTGCGCCTGCTGGGATGTTCTGGTCACCTCCAGAAGTTTGTCCGGTGAACTGCCCAACATGCCTGAGCCTCTGCCACGCGCTGGCTGGGATGTTCTGGCTGCTCCTGGAAGTTCGTCACATGCACTGCCGAACACGTCAGATGACTCTGCCTTGCCAGCGGAGATGTTCTGATTGCTCCCGGAATTTTGTTGCACGTGCTGAAGAATGCAACCTGCACCTTTGCCATGCCCACGGGTATATTCCAGTTGCTCCTGGAAGTTCATCCCAAGCACTGTCGAACGCGTCTGATGCCTCTGCCGCACCCATGGGGATGTTCCAGTCACACCCACACGTTTGTCCCGGCACTGCCGAACATGCCCGGCAACTCTGCAGCGCCCGTGAGGGATGTTCCGAATTCTCCCAGAAGTTTGCCGATGTGGTGCTGAATGCAACTGATGCCTGTACTTTGCCCGCGGGGAAGTTTCGGTCGCTCCCGAAAATTCATCCCGCACAATGCCCAATGTGCCTGAAGCCCTTGCTGCTCCTGCAGGGATGTTTTGGTCGCTCCGGAGTTTGTCACACACACTGCCGAACACTCCTGAAGCCTCTACCATGTCCACGGGGATGTTTCGGTTGCACCCAGAAGTTCATCCCGCGCACTGTCCAATGTTCCTGAAGCCTTTGCCATGCCCACTGGGATGTTCCAGTCGTTCCCAGAAGTTTGTCCCGAGTGCTGCTGAATGTGTCAGACACCTCTTCTAAGCCTGCAAGGATTTTATGATCGCTCCCAGAAGTTTATCCTGTGAACAGCCGAACGTGCCCAAAGCTGCTGCCGTGCCTGCAAGGTATTCCAGTTGCTCTAGAAGTTTGTCCCGCGCACTACCAAATGCACAGGAAGCATATGCCATGCCTGCAGGGATGTTCTGGTCGCTCCCAGAAGTTTGTTCTGCACACTGTCGAATGCGCCCGACACCCTTGCAATGCCCGCAAGAATATTCCAGTCGCTCCCATAAGTTCATCCTACGCCCTACTGAATGCACTCGTTGCCCCTGCTATGCCCGCGTGAATATTCCGATCGCTCTCAGAAGTTCGTCCTGAGCACTTCTGAACTCGTCCGATGCCTTTGCCAAGCCCACGAGTATTTCCCGGTTGCTCCCGAAGTTTGTCCCGTGCACTTCCATACAAGCCCGACACCTATGCCCCGACCCCCGTGGATGTTCCTACATGGATGTTTTTGTCGCTCCCAGAAGTTCATCCCACGCATGGCCAAGCAAAGAAGCCGCTCATGCACCTGCCGGAATGTTCCGGTCTTTCCAGCAAGAATGTCCTGTGCACTGCCAAGTGCACGCGATGCCGGTGCTGCGCCTGCAGGGATGCTCCAGTCACTCCCGGAAGTTTGTCCTGCACACTGCTGAGTGCGCTCGTTGCTGCTGCCATGTCTGGGGATGTTCCGGTCGCTCCCAGAAGTTTGTCCCAAGCACTAGTCAGTCTGGCAGAGCGACCAAAGTCTCTGCCGCGCCCACGGGGATGTACTAGTCTCTCCGGAAGTTCATTCCGCACATGGCCAAGCGACCAAAACCTCTGACATGCCTGCGGGGATGTTCCGGTCTTTCCAGGAAGAATGTCCTGTACACTGCCAAGTGCGCCCGATGACGCTGCCGCACCTGCAGGGATGTTCTGGTCGCTCCTGGAAGTTCATCCTGCACACAGCCAACATGTCCAACACTGGTTCCACACCCGGGGATGTTCCGGTGACTCCCAGAAGTTCATCCCGCACACTGCCAAATGTGTCCGTTGCCGCTGCCATGCCCACAGGGATGTTCTGTCAATCTCAGAAGTTTGTCCCGTGCACTGCCGAATGGGCCCGACGCCGCTGCCACACCCGTGCAGATGTTCCAGTCGCTCGCCATAGTTCATCCCACGCACTGCTGATTATGTCCAATGCATCTGCCGAGCCTGTAGGGGTTTTTTGGTCACTACCAAAAGTTTGTTCTGTGCACTGCCGAATGCGCTGGATGCCTTTGCCGCACCGCAGGGATGTTCCAGTCGCTCCCAGAAGTTCCTCTTGCACACTGCCAAATGCACCTGATGCCTCAGCCATACTGCAAGGATGTTCTGGTGCCTCCCAGAAGTTCATACCATGCACTGCCTAATGCAACCAAAGCTTCCCGCCTGTGGGGATGTACTCGTCGCTGCCGGTAGTTCGTACCATGCACTGCCTAATGCAACTAAAGCTTCCGCCATGCCTGCAGGATGTTCTGGTCGCTCCCATTAGTTCATCCCATGCACTGCTGAAGATGTTTGACAACACTGCCATGCCCAGGGGAATGTTGAGGTCATTCTCGGAAGTTTGTTCCCATGCACTGCCAAATGCCCGATGCCTCTGCCGCACCCACTGCAATGTTCTGGTCGCTCCCGGAAGTTTGTTCCATGTGCTGCCGAATGCGCCTGATGCCTCTGCTGTGCCTGCTGGGATGTTCTAGTTGCTCCAGAAGTTTGCCCCGCGCCTAGCAGATCGCGGCCGACACCTCAGGCATGCACCCTTGGGGATGTTCCGGTCACTCCCAGAAGTTTATCCCACACACTGCTGAATAAGCCCAATGCCTCTGCCATGCTGACCGTGATGCTCCGGTCACTCCCTGGAAGTTCGTCCCATGCACTGTTCAATATGCCCAAAGCCTCTGCTGCTGCACCCGTGGGGATGTTCGGGTGTCTCCCAGAAGATCGTCCCGTGTAGTGCTGAATGGGCCCTGACACCTCTGCCATGCCTGCGGGGATGTTTCGGTCACTCCCGGTAGTTCATCCTGAGCACTGCCATGCACATCCGAGCTGCTGCCACACCTGTTGGGATATTCCAGTACTCCCAGATATTTGTCCTGCACACTGGTCAATGAGCTCGACACCTCTGCCGTGCTGGCAGAGTTGCTCGGGTCACTCTTGGAAGTTTGTCCCATCCACTGACCAATGCAGGCAATGCCTCTGCCACACCAGCTGGGATGTTCTGGTCACTCCCAGAAGTTCATCCCACACACTGCTGAATGTGTTCGATGCCTCAGCCGCACCTGCGGTCATGTTTTGGTCACTCTCGGAAGTTTGTCCCACGCACTGCCCAACCCGCCCGAAGCCTTGCCACATCCCACGGGGATGTTCTGGTTGTTCTCGGAAGTTCGTCCCTCGCACTGCCGAAAACGCCCAACGCCTCAGCCGTGCCCATAGGCATGTTCTAGTCGCTCTTGGAAGTTTTTCCCTGTGCACTGCCAACCCCCCAAAGCCTCTGTTGTGCCACAGGGGATGTTCTGTCACTCCCGGAAGTTTGTCCTGCACACTGCCGAATGTGTCCAATGCCGCTGCCACGCCCGCAGCGATGTTCCAGTGGCTCTCGGAAGTTCATCCCACGTACTGCCTAACACGAATGACACTGCCGCTGCACCCTTGGGGATGTTCCAGTCGCTCCTGGAATTTCATCCTGCACACTGCCAAACTGTTGAGAACCTAAGTATGCAGGAAATGCAACAGGCAGAATATGAGGCAGCAAAGGAGAGCATGGGCAAGAAAATGTGCACAACAAGCATGGCAACAGCAAAGTGTGCAGCCCAGCAGTGAAGCCTGGCCAGTATTTGACTTAATCCTAATCAATGAAGGACATTCCTGCCAACAGGAGTTCCAGCAGAAAAAGGATATTCCCATCAAGAAGAACTCCAGCAGCAGCAGAACGTCCATGTCAAGAAGAGTTCCAGCAGTAGCAGGACATCTATGCCAAGCAGAGTTCCAGCAGCAGCAGGACATCCATGCCAAGAAGAGTTCTATCAGCAGCAGGACACTCATGATGAGTTCAAGTAGCAATAGGATAGTCGCGACAAGAAGAATTCTAAGGGCAGAAGGATATGCATTCAGAGTCCTAGTCCTAGAAGGATTAGGCAAAGAGGAAGTGCCAGCCGCTGTAAAATACAAGATAAGGTAGGAATTCTAGTCTAGGAAGAAATTCAAGAAAGACCAAGAATCCTAGTAGAATTAGGAAACAATGGGATAAGGTCTATCTTGATAATGTTTTAGTTGACTTAGAAAAGCTTGTTGACTTAGGAGAAACATATCCTAAGTGGATAAGGAACCTAAGTACTAGTTGAATTAGGATAAGGCTGTCTTAGGACTATAAATACAGCCCATTATTTGTGAGAAGGACATATGCTACGAATTTTGTATATTTCTCATTCATTAATCAAGAATCAAAGGTAAGCATTCTTGCTCACATTCTTGTTTATTTTTCGGTTATCTTTTAAGAGTTGTCTTGAGATAACTTGGGCTTAAGTCAAGGTTAAGAGTTGTCTTCCTTGCTTAAGAGCTAAGGTTGAAGTTAAGAGTTGTCTTCTTCAACCAAGGCAAGTTGTGATAGGTTTAAGAGTTGTCTTGCCTATCCAACATATCTTTTATATATTAGTTAACCCAAAGGACAGCTTAGGGGACATAAATATAAGAAAAGAACTCAAGAATCAAATGGGACAGCAAGTTAGGAAGGATTCCAGTAGGCGTGCTGACCCCTAAGGTGTAGAAAAGTTGGGAAAAAAATTGGGACCCTAACATGAATGTGTCTGATGCCTCTGCCGTGCCCATGGGGATGTTCTATTCCCTCCTAGAACTTCATCCCGTGCACTGCCGAACGTGCCCGACTCCACTGCCGCACCCACAGGGATGTTCCGGTCACTCCTAGAAGTTCATCTCATGCACTGCCCAACGTGCTCGAAGCATCTGCCATGCCCACGGAGATGTTCCGATTGCTCCCAGAATTTTGTCCCATGCACTGCCCAACGCACCCGAAGCCTCTGCTGTGCCCGCGGGGATGCTTTGGTCGCTCCTGGAAGTTTGTCCTGTGCATTGCCAAACATGTCCAATGCCGCTACTGTGCCAGGGGGGATGTTCAGGTCAGTCTCCTAAGTTCATCTCACATGCTGCCCAACTTGACCAAAGCCTCTGCTGAGCCTGCAGTGATGTTCCGGTTGCTCCTGGATGTTCGTGTTATGCACTGCCCAATGCACTCAAAGTCTCTGCCACACCAACGGGGATGTTCTGGTCACTCTTGAAAGTTCATCCCGTGTACTCCTGAACACGCCCAAAGCCTCGCCGTGCTTGCAGAGATGATCTGATCAATCCCGGAAGTTCGTCCTGAGTACTGCAGAACGTGCCAAATACTGCTGCCACACCTAAGGAAATATTCTAGTTGCTCCCGGAAGTTCATCCTGTGCATTGCCCAATGTGCTCGATGCCTCTGCCAAGCCCACAGGGATGTGTCAGTCGCTCCCAGAAATTCAAACCATGCACTACCCAACATGCCCGAAGCCTCTGCCGCACCTGCTGGGAGATTCCAGTCGCTCCTGAAAGTTCATCCCATGCTCTACCAAACATGTCCCACACTGCTGCCACGCCCGCGACGATGTAGTGGTCACACCCAGAAGTTTGTCCTGTGCACTAACAAACATGCCTGACCCCTCTGCTGCGCCCACAGGGATGTTCCATTCGCTCCCGGAAGTTCATCCCGTGCACTGCTGAATGCATCCCAAAGCTCTGCCGGGCTGCTGGGATTTTTCTGTCACTTCAGGAAGTTCATCCTACACACTGCCCAACTGCTGAGGACTTAGGAGGCAAAGGGAGCGTGAGCAAATGTGTGCGAGGCGCCAAGCAACAAGAGAGGCAGCAACAGGCCAGAAAGTGCATGCAACAAGCTTGCACACAGCATGCAGTGAAGCACGGCCAGGTTCTGACTCTGTCCTAATTGACTGCAGAAATCCAAGCCAAGAAGAACACCAGCATTGGCAGGACACAATCCGAGCAGGAGAAGGACATGGGCGACATGAAGAACTCCAGTAGCAGCAGGACGTCATGGCAGGTTTGACTTCAACAAGATAATCACGTCAAAGAGAGAGTCTTGGAATGGAAAGGACATGCCATATGGAAGTCCTAATCCTAGAAGGAAACACCAAGATGAAGGTCAGCAGCTGTAGGAGAGGAGATAAGATAAGGACAGAAAGATTTAGTCAAAGTAGGAATTCTAGTCTAAGTAGGAAATCAAGACAGACCAAGAATCCTAGTAGGATTAGGAAACATTGGGATAAGGTCTATCTTGATAATGTTTTAGTTGTGTTAGAAAACCTTGTTGACTTAGGAAAACATATCCTAAGTGGATAAGGAACCTAAGTACTAGTTGAATCAGGATAAGGCTGTCTAAATACTATAAATACAGCCCATTATTTGTGAGCAGAAGATATGCTCCCAATTTTGTATATTTCTCATTCATTAATCAAGAATCAAGGTTAGCATTCTTGCTTCCATTATTTGTTTATATTTTGGTTATCTTTTAAGAGTTGTCTTGAGATAACTTGGGCTTAAGACAAGGTGAAGAGTTGTCTTCCTTGCTTAAGAGCTTAGGTTGAAGTTAAGAGTTGTCTTCTTCAACCAAGGCAAGTTGTGATAGGTTTAAGAGTTGTCTTGCCTATCCAACATATCTTTTATTCATTAGTTAACCCAAAGGACAGCTTAGGGTACGTAAATCTAAGAAAAGAACAAGCAAGAATCAAACGGGACAGCAAGTTAGGAGAGGTTTTAGTAGTTGTGCTGACCCCTAAGGTGTAGAAAAGTTGGGGAAAAAAATCAGGACCCCAACACCAACGTGTCCAACGCCACTGCCACACCTGCAGGGATGTTCCGGTCGCTCCTGCAAGTTCATACCGCGCACTGCCGAACGTGCCTAATGCCTCTGCCGCACCTTCAGGGATGTTCTGGTCACTCCCAAAAGTTCATCTCGAGCACTACTTAATGCATCTGACACCTCTACCATGCCCACGGAGATGTTCTGGTCGCTCTTGGAAGTTCATTCTGCTCGCTGCCCTCTGTTGTGCCCATGGGGCATGTTCCGGTTGATCTCAGAAGTTCATCCCGTGCACTGCCGAGCATGACTGATGCCTCAGCAGCACTCCTAGGGATGTTCCAGTGGCTCCTGAAAGTTCATCTCATGTGCTGCCCAACGCACCCGAAGCCTCTGCCGTGCCCGCGGGGATGCTCCGGTGGCTCCTGGAAGTTCATCCTTTGCACTGCCAAATGTGTCCAATGCCGCTACCGTGACCATGGGGATGTTCAGGTTGGTCTCCTAAGTTCATCCCGCATGCTGCCTAACGTGCCCAAAGCCTCTGCTGCGCCCGCGGGATGTTCTGGTCACTCTCAGAAGTTCATCCCGTACACTGCTGAATGCACCTGACACCTCTGTTGCACCCGTGTGGATATTCCAGTCACTCCCAGAAGTTCTTCCTGCACACTGTTGCACTGTTGGGGTCCCGATTTCTTGTCCTAACTTTTCTACATCTTAGGGGTTAGCACGACTTCTAAAACTTCTCCTAACTTGCTGTCCCATTTGATCCTTGAGTTCTTTTCTTTGGTTCTTGTCCCCTACAGCTGTCCTTCGGGATTAACTAATGATAAAAGGATATGTTGGATAGGAAAGACAACTCTTAAACCTATCACAACTTGCCTTGGTTGAAGAAGACAACTCTTGACTTCAACCTAAGCTCTTAAGCAAGGAAGAGAACTCTTCACCTTGTCTTAAGCCCAAGTTATCTCAAGACAACTCTTAAAAGATAACGAAATATAAACAAGAATATAAGCAAGAATGCCAAAGCTTGATTCATGATTAATGAATAAAAGCTTACAAATTCGGAGCGTATGTCCATGCTAACAAATAATGGGTTGTACTTATAGTATTGGACAGCCCTTTCCTAATTTAACTAGTACTTAAGTTCCTTATCCACTTAGGACAAGTTTTCCTAAGTCAACAAGTTTTCCTAAGACAACTAGAATCTTATCAAGATAGACCTTATCCAAATGTTTCCTAATTCTACTAGGATTCTTGGTCTTCTTGATTGACTAATCCTATTTTGACTAAACTTCTTTATCCTTGTCTTATCTCCTACAGCTGCTGGTCTTTATCTTGTTGTTTCCTTCTAAGATTAGGACTTCCTTATGGCATGTCCTTCTGTCCCAAGACTTCTTCTTGATGTGAACAACTTGTTGAAGTTAAACCCTTCATGATGTCCTGCTGCTGCTGGAGTTCTTCATGCCGTACACATCCTTCTCCTGCTTGAATTACACCATGCATATCCTGCTGATGCTGGAGTCCTTCTTGGCTTGGATGTCCTTGGTCAATTAGGATAAGGTCAGAACCTGGCCGTGCTTTACTGCATGCCATGTGCAAGCTTGTTGCATGTATGTTCTGGCCCGTAGCTGCCTCTCTTGCTGCTTGGCGCCTCTCTTGCATCCTCCTATGCCTCTCATTCTCCCTTTTCCTCCTGAGTCAGAACCTGTCCGTGCTTCGCTACTTGCTGCATGCAGGCTTGTTGCACGCACACTCTGGCCTGTTTCTGCCTCTCTTGCTGCTTGGTGCCTTGCGCGCATTCTGTCGTGCTCCCTTTGCCTCCTAAGGTCCTCAACATGAACGTGCCTGATGCCTCTCCTATGCAAGCTGGAATGATTGGGTTGCCCTGGAAGTTTGCCCTGCACACTGGCCCACACGCCCGAAGCCTCAGCCCCCGCCTGCGGGGATGTTCCAGTTGCTCTTGGAAGTTTGTCCTGCCTACTGCCCAATGCGTCCAAAGCCTCTGCTGCACCCACTGGGATGTTCCGGTCACTTTCAAAAGTTCATCCCGTGCACTGCCGAACGTGTCCGATGCTGCCACCACACTCGTGGGGTTGTTTCGGTGGCTCCCGGATGTTTGTTCCGCACACTGCCCAATGCGCCTGAAGAATCTGCTGTGTGAGTGGAGATGCTCTGGTTGCTCCCCAAAGTTCATCTCATGCACTGTCGTATGCGCCTGATGCTTCTGCCACACCTGCGGAGATGATCCAGTTGCTCCCAGAAATTCATCCCGAGCACTGCCAAATGCGTTCAATGCTACTACTGAGGCCGCGGGAATTTTATGGTTGCTCCAGGAACTTTGTACCACACACTGCTGGATGTGTCAAACACCGCTGCTGCGGCCACGGGGATGTTCCAGTAGCTGTTGGATGTTTGTCCTGCACACAGCTTAACTTGCTGGAACCCTCTAGCCCTCCCGAGGGGATGTTACGCCAGCTTCAGGAAGTTTGTCCTGCACACTGCCGAGGAGGCGGAAGCCTCTGCCATGCCTGGGGGATGTTTCAGTTGCCCTAGGAAGTTCGTCCTGCACACTGCCAAATGCACCCGACACTTATGGCGCTCCCATGGTGATGTTCCGGTCAATCTCACAAGTTCATCCCGTGCACTGAAGGATCCCCCTGATGCTGGTGCTGCACCTGCAGGGATTTTCCAGTTGTTACCTGAAGTTTGTCGCACGTACTGCTGAACATGCCCGAAGCCTCTACTGCACCCGCAGAGATGTTCCCGTCACTCCCGGAAGTTCATCCTGAGAACTGTTGAATGCATCCAACACCTCTGCTGCACCCACGTAGATGTTTCGATCACTCCCAGAAGTTCGTCATGTATACTGTAGAACGCACTCAATGTCTCTGCCACACCCACGGGGATGATCTGGTTGCAGCGGGAAGTTGGTCCCCTGTGCACTGCACAACACGCCCAAAGCCTCTGGCATGCTCACGGGGATGCACAGGATGCTCCCAAAAGTTCATCCCGGGCACTGCTGAATGCGTCCAACGCCTCTTCTGAGCCCACGGTGATTTTTCAGGTTCTTCCAGAAGTTCGTCCAGCATACTGCTGAACACCGCTGCCGTGCCTGCAGGGATGTTCCGGTCGTTCCTGGAAGTTCGTCACACACACTGCCGAGCATGCCCGACCCACTGCCTCACCCGCAAGGATGTTCCGGTCGCACCCGGAAGTTCATCCCGCAGATGGCTGAACATGCTTGACACCTCTGCCACATGTGCAGGGATGTTCCCGTCGCTCTTAGAAGTTCATTCTGTGCACTGCTGAATGCGTCTGACACTGCTGCCACGCCCGTATGGATGTTCCGGTTGCTCCCGAGAGTTCGTCATGAGCACTGCTGAATGTGTACGACACCTCTATGGCACCCACCAGGATGTTCTGGTCGCTCCCGGCAGCTCGTCCCATGCACTGCCAAACACGCCCAATGCCTTTGTCACTCCCATGGGGAGGTTCTGGTCACTCCTAGAAGTTCTTCCTAAGCACTGCCAAATGCAGCTGCCTCTTCTACCGAGCCCATTGGGATATTCCAATCGCTCCTGAGAGTTTTTCCCGAGCACAGCCAAATGTGTCTGACACCTCTGCAGTGCCCATGGGGATGTTCCAGTCGCTCCTAAGCCTGCATGGAATTTCTTGTCGCTCCCGACGTTCATCCCATGCACTTCCAGACACCGCTGCTACACCTGTGGGGATCTTTTGGTCGCACCCAAAATTCATCTGCGCACTGCCGAATACGTTCGAGGACTCTGCCGTGCCTAGGGCGATGTTCAGGTTGCTGTTGGAAGTTCGTCCCATGCACTTCCCAATGTGCCTGGCACCTCTGCCGTGCCAGTGGGGATGTTCTGGTTGCACCCAGAAGTTCATCCCCCGCACTGCTGAATGCGCCCAGCACCTCTGTCACACCTGTGGGGATTTTTTGGTCACTCCCAGAAGTTCATCCTACGCACTGCCGTATGCGCCCGACGACACTGCTGCGCCTGCAGGGATGTTCAGGTCGCTCCTAAAAGTTCATCCCACACACTGCCCAACACGCCGATGCCTATGCCGTGCCTGTGGGAATGTTCTGGTCGCTCCCGGAAGTTTGTCTCGGGCACTGCTGAATGCGCCCAGTGCCTCTGCCGAGCCCATGGGGATGTTCTGGCCACCCCCAAAAGTTCAACCCGTGCACTGCCAAATGTGCCTGACACTACTTCCGCACTTGCGGGGATGTTCTGGTCGCTTTCGGAACTTCTAGCAGCGGTGTAGGGCACATTGGACAGTGCAGGGAGCAAACTTCCAGGAGTAACTGCAGCATCACCGTGAGCATAGCAGAGAAGTCGGGTGTGTCTGGCAGTGCACAGGATGAACTTCTGGGAGTGGCTGGAACATCCCCATGGGTGCATTAGAGGTGTCGGGCTCGTTCGGCATTGCATGGGATGAACTTCCGGGAGTGACCAAAATAGCCCCGCGGACACGTCTGCAGTGTCGGGCACGTTGGGCAGTGTGCAGGATGAACTTTGGGGAGCTACCGGAACATCCACCGGGGCACAGCACTGGTGTCGGGCACGTTCGGCAGTGCGCAGGATGAACTTCCCGGAGAACTTGAACTTCCCCACAGGCACAGCAGAGGCTTCGGGTGCGTTGGGTAGTGCACAAAACAAACTTTCGGAAGCAACCGGAACATGCCTGTAGCCGCAGCAGAGGCTTCCAGCATGTTGGGCAGTGTGGGAACGAACTTCAGGGAGTGCCCTGAGAATCCACATGGGCTCAGCAGATGCATTGGACGCATTCAGTAGAAATTGGGATGAACTTCTAGGAGAGACTGGAACATCCCTGTGAGCGTGGCAGAGCCATCAGATGCGTTCGGCAGCAACTAGAACATTCCCTGGGGTATGCCAAGGGCTTTGGGCGTGTTGGGCAGTGCACAGAACAAACTTTCCAGCATTGACCGGAGCATCCCCAGGAGTAAATCAGAGGCTTCAAGTCTGTTTGGCAGTGGACAGGGATGAATTTCAGGGAGTGACCAGAACATCCCCGGGGGCACAGCAGAGATGTTGGGCCATTTGGCAGTGCACGGGATGAACTTCCGGATAGTGACTGGAACATCCTATCAGGCACAGCAGCAGGTCAGGATTGTTTGGCAGTGCACAGGACGAACTTCCAGGAATGACTGGAACATCCCTCCAGGCACAACAGAGGTGTTGGGCACATTCAGCAGTGCACAGGACAAACTTCCTGGAGTGACCAGAGCATCCCCTCAGGTGAACTCCCAGGAGTGACCACAAAATCCACTTGGGCTCCATAGAGGTATTGGACGCATTCGGCAGTGCTCGGGATGAACTTCTGGGTGCGACCAGATATCCCTGCATGCGAGGTAGAGGCATCGGGCGTGTTTGGCAGTGTGCAGGATGAACTATCGGGAGCAATCAGAACATTCCCACGGGTGCAGCAGAGGCATCAGCTGGATTCGGCATTGCACGGGATGAACTTTTGGGAGCGACTGGAACATCCCTGCAGGTGCAGCAGCGGCATCGGACACATTCAGTAGTCTGCAGGATGAACTTCTGAGAATGACCAAAACATCCCTGCGGATGCAGCGGAGGCTTGGGCACATTGGGCAGTGCGCGGGATGAACTTCCAGGACCAACCGGACCATCCCCACAGGTGCGTCGAAGGCATCGGGCTCATTTGGCAATCTGCAGTATGAACTTGCAGGTGCAACCGAAACTTCCCCATAGGTGCAGCAGAGTTCATAAAAAATGTGGTAAGACTTCATGGCATACCATAGACAATGCTGTCTGATAGAGATACTGTTTTCATGAGCAAGTTCTGGAAGGAGCTTTTCACACAGCTCGGCAGCAACTTGGTCTCCTCATCCACCTTTCATCCACAAACAGATGGCCAAAGTGAGGTAACCAATCAAACCCTAGAGCAGTACTTAAGGTGTTTTTTGCCATGATCATCAAAACGATTGGGAGAAGTACATACCATGGGCAGAACTGTGGTATAATACTACCTATCATGCAGCAATCAAGATGACACCATACCAAGCTGTATATGGAAGGTTACCCCTTGGAATGTCAAGCTATACCATGGGGAACAGCAGAATACATGAAGTGGATGTCGCACTTCAGTCAAGAGATGATGTCTTGAAGAAACTCAAGCATGAGCTTTGAGCAAGCAAGGGACCGAATGAAAAGACAAGCGGACAAAGGGAGGAAGGAAGAAGAATTTAAGGTAGGTGACTATGTCTATCTTAAAATCCATCCTAGAAGGAAGATAAAGGCCGGAAAGCCAACTACAGCAAAGTTGGCTAGAAAAATATTTTGGACCGTATGAGGTAGTTGAGCATATTGGAGCAGTAGCTCATCGCCTAAGACTACCGTTAACCTTCAAACTACATCTGGTGTTTCACATTTCATTGTTGAGGAAAGAAGATAGGAGATGTGAGACAAGTGAATGAGGGACTGCCCGACATTTTTAGGGAAGATCACCTTGGGCAGCAACTGAAGGAAGCCTTAGGATTTTGTATAGTAAGCTATGGGCACATAGAAGGCCAGTATGGAGAGTACTCATATTGTGGAGTCATTCGCCCAAGGATGAAGCAACATGGGAAGACTATGATGATATCCAGCAACAGTTCCCTAATTTCCACCTTGAGGACAAGGTGAGTCTTCAAGAAAGGGGGATTGTTGAGGACCTTAGGAGGAAAAGGGAGCGTGAGCAGCATAGGAGGATGCAAGAGAGGCAGCTACGGGCCAGAACATATGCGCAACAATCTTGCACACGACATGCAGTGAAGCCAACAAGGACTCTAGCATCCGCAGGATACGCATGGTGCAATTCAAGCAGAAGAAGGATGTGTATGGCATGAAGAACTCCAGCAGCAGCAGGATGTCATGAAGGGTTTAGCTTCAACAAGTTGTTCACGTCAAGAAGAAGTCTTGGGACAGAAGGACATGCCATAAGGAAGTCCTAATCTTAGAAGGAAACAACAAGATAAAGACCAGAAGCTGTAGGAGATAAGATAAGATAAGGATAAAGAAGTTTAATCAAAATAGGATTAGTCAATCAAGAAGACCAAGAATCCTAGTAGAATTAGGAAACATTTGGATAAGGACTATCTTGATAGTGCCCAGGATGAACTTGCAGGAGTTACCTGAACACAACACAGGCGCAGCAGCGGCATTGGACACACTTGTTATTGCGAAGGACAAACTTCCAAGAGTGACCGAAACATCCCTGTGGGCACAGTAGGGGTGTCGAACACATTCGGCAGTGTGCAGGACGAACTTCCTAGAGCAGCCAAAACATCCCCGTGGGCTCGGAAGTGGCTTCGGGCGCGTTGGGCAGTGCACAGAACAAACTTCTGGGAGCAACCAGAACATCCCCTAGGGCGCAGCAGAGGCATCAAGCGTGTTTGGCAGTGCGCGGAATGAACTTCTGAGAGTGACCAGAATAATGCTGCAGGTGCAGCTCCGTCGGAGAACTCATTTGTCATTGCACAGACCAAACTTCCAGGAACGATCGAAACATCCACGCGGGTGCGGCAGAGGCTTTGTCCATATTCGGCAATGTGCAAGACTAAGTTCCCCAAGCGAATCCCCACGGGCGTAGCATCAGCATCGGACGCATTCAGTAGTGGGCTGGACGATCTTCCAAAGGCAACTAAAACATCCCTATGGGTGCAGTAGATGCATTGGGTGCATTTAGCAGTGCACGGGACAAACTTCCAGGAGCAACTGGAACATCTCCACGGGCATGACAGAGGTGTCAGGCGAGTTTGCCGTGAGCGGGACAAACTTCTAGGAGTGACCAGAACATCCCTGCTGGCGTGTCAGAGGCTTTGAGTGCATTGGGCCGTGCATGGGAAAAACTTCCAGGAGCGACTGCAACAACCCTGTGGGTGCAGCATAGGCGTTGAGAGCGATCAGCAATGCATGGGGCAAAGTTCAAGAAGTGATGGGAGCATCCCCACAGGCGCAGCAGCACTGTCAGGTGTGTTGGGCACTGCACAGGATAAGCTTTTGGGAGTGATCAGAAATTCCCCGCAGGCACAGTGGTGGCATCGAGAGCTTTGGCCAATGCGTTGCATGAACTTCAGGGAGTGTCCAGAACATCCCTGTTGGCACGACATAGGCTTTGGCCACATTGGGCATTGCACGGGACGAACTTCTGGGAGTGACCACAACATCATCTTGGGCATGGTAGCAGCATCGGATGTGTTTGGCAGGGCATAGAACGAACTTCTGAGAGTAACCAGAACATCCTGTTGGTGTCATCAGGCGTGTTCGGCAGTGTGTGGGAGAACATCTGTGAGTGACAGGAACATCCCTGCAGGTGCAGTTGCAGTGTCAGGCGCATTCGGCTGTGTGTGGGACGAACTTCCAAGAGCAACCAGAACATCCCAATAGGCGCAGCTAAGATGTCAGGTGCATTTGGCAGTCTAAGGGAGACACTTCAGAGAGCGACTAGAACATCCCTGAAGCCATGGCAGCAGCGTTGGACATGTTCGGCAGTCCTTGGGATGAACTTCCAGGAGTGACCGAAACATCCATGCGGATGCGGCAGAGGCTATGTGTTCGCTGGTCAGTGCATGGAACAAACTTCCGGGAGCAACCAGAACATCCCTGCGGGTGTGGCAGAGGTGTTGGGTACATTTGATTGTATGCGGCACGAACTTTTGGGAGCGACCAGAACATCCCTGTGGGTGCTGCAGCAACATTGGGCATGTTCGGTAGTGTGCGGGATGAACTTCCGGGAGCAATAAGAAGATCCCCATGGGCGCAGCAATGGTGCCGGGCACATTTGGCAGTGCATAGGATGAACTTCCTGGAGTGACCAGAACATCCTTGCGGTTGCAGAGGTTTGGGCTCATTGGGCAGTACGCAGGATGAACTTCTGGGAGTGGCCAGACCATCCCCACAAGTGCAGCAAAGGCATCGGGCTCATTTGGCAGTGTATAGGATGAACTTCCAAGAGCAACCAGAACTTCCCCATGGGTGGTGTGGCAGAGTCGTTGGGCGCATTCGGCAGGGCGCAGGACGAGCTTCCAAGAGCGACCCGCACATCCTCGCACACACAGCAGAGGTGTCGGGTGCATTTGGCAGTGCAGCAGATGAACTTTTGGGAAAGAGAGGAACATCCCTGCAGGAGAGGAAGAGGTGTCGGGCACATGGCAGTGCATAGGATGAAGTTCTGGGAGCAGCCAGAAACACCCCCACGGGCTCGGTAGTGCACTGGGCAAACTGCTAGGAGAGATTGGTACATCCCTGTGGTGCGGCTGAGGCATGGGGTGCATTCTGCAGTATGTGGGATGAACTTCCGGGACCAAGTGAAACATTCCCAAGGGCACGGCAGTGTCAGATATGTTCGGCAGTGTGCTAGATGAATTTCCTGGAGTGACCAGAACATCCCTGTGGGTGCGGAAGAGGCTTCAGGTGCGTTAGGCAGTTCGGGGGATGAACTTCTAGGATTGACCAGAACATCTCTGCTGGTGCAGCAGAGATGTCAGGTGCGTTCAGCAGTGTGTGGTACGAACTTTGAGGAGTGACTGGAACATCCCCGTGGGAGCAGAAGTGGCGTCGGGCACATTCAACAGTGTGCGGGACAAACTTCCAGGAGCGACCGATAAATCCTTGCAGGTGCGTCAGAGGCCTTGGGCACTTTTGGCGGTGCTTGGGATGAACTTTAGGAGGGACTGGAACATCCCTACAGGAGCAGCAATGGGTGGGGCACATTCGGCAGTGTGCAGGACAAACTTCCAGGAGTGACCAGAACATCCCCGCGGGCACAATAGACGCGATGGGCACGTTCAGAAGTGCGTGAGACAAACTTTAGGGAGAGACCAACATATCCCCTCATGCGAGATTGAGGCTTGGAGCAAAATGGGCAGTGTGCGGGATGAACTTCCGGAAGCGACCGGAACATCTCTGTTGGCGTGGCAGAGGCTCTGGGCTCATTGGGCTGTGCATGGGATGAACTTTTGGTAGTGACCGGAACATCTCTAAGGACATGGCAGAGGCATCGGGCATGTTTGGCAGTGCACAGGATGAACTTCCAAAAGCAACCGGAACATCCCCGTGGGTGCGGTAGAGGCATGGGGCACATTTGGCAGTGTGTGGGACAAACTTCTGACAGCAACCAGAACATCCATGCAGGCAGCGGAGTGGCGTGGATCGCATTTGGCGGTGTGCGGTACAAACTTCTGGGAGCAACTGCAAACTTCCCAAGGGCATGTCAGAGGTGTTGGGCACCTAGGGCAGTGCACAGGATAAACTTCTAGTAGCAACCAGAACTTGCCCGTGGGCACAGCAGAGGCGTTAGGCGCGTTTGTGTTGGGGTCCCGATATTTTCCCCAACTTTTCTACACCTTAGGGGTCAGCACGCTTACTGGAATCATTCCTAACTTGCTGTCCCGTTTGATTCTTGAGTTCTTTTCTTATTTTATATCCCCTAAGCTGTCCTTCGGGTTAACTAATATATATATAAAGATATGTTGGATAGGCAAGACAACTCTTAAACCTATCACAACTTGCCTTGGTTGAAGAAGACAACTCTTAACTTCAACCTTAGCTCTTAAGCAAGGAAGACAACTCTTAACCTTAACTTAAGCCCAAGTTATCTCAAGACAACTCTTAAAAGATAACCGAAATATAAACAAGAATAGAAGCAAGAATGCTTACCTTTGATTCTTGATTAATGAATGAGAAAATAACAAAATTCGTAGCTTATGAGCTCCTCACAAATAATGGGCTGTATTTATAGTCCTAAGACAGCCTTATCCTAATTTAACTAGTACTTAGGTTCCTTATCCACTTAGGATATGTTTTCCTAAGTCAACAAGCTTTTCTAAGTCAAATAAAACATTATCAAGATAGACCTTATCCTTTGTGTCCTAATCCTACTAGGATTCTTGGTCTTTCTTGAATTCCTACTTAGACTAGAATTCCTACTTTATCTTGTTTTCTACAGCAGCTGGACTTCCTCTTGACTTATCCTTCTAGGGCTAGGACTCTCAATAATTATCCTTCTGCCCTTAGAATTCTTCTTGTCGCAACTATCCTATTGTTACAGGAATTCATCATGCGTTTCCTGCTGCTGCCTCTCTTGCTGCCTGGCGCCTTGCGCGCATTCTCTCACGCTCCCTTTGCCTTCTAAGGTCCTCAACAGTTTGGCAGTGGGCGGAACAAACTTCTCAGAGCAACCACCACATCCCCATGGGTGCAGCAGAGGCGTTGCATGTGTCCATGTTGAGGACCTTAGGAGGCAAAGGGGGCGTGAGCAAATGCGTTCGAGGTGCCAAGCAGCAAGAGAGGCAGAAACAGGGCAGAATGTGTGAACAACAAGCATGCACACAGTAGGCAGTGAAGCACGGCCAGGTTCTGACTCTGTCCTAATTGACTGCAGAAATCCAAGCCAAGAGGAACACCAGCATTGGCAGGACACGCGTGATGCAATCCGAGCAGGACATAGGTAGCATAAAGAACTCCAGCAGCAGTAGGACATCATGACAGGTTTGACTTCAACAAGATGATCACATCAAAGAGAGTCTTGGAATGGAAGGACATGCCATATGGAAGTCCTAATCCTAGAAGGAAACAGCAAAGATGAAGGTCAACAGCTGTAGGAGAGGAGATAAGATAAGGATAGAAAGATTTAGTCAAAGTAGGAATTCTAGTCTAAGTAGGAATTCAAGAAAGACCAAGAATACTAGTAGGATTAGGAAACAGTGGGATAAGGTCTATCTTGATAATGTTTTAGTTGACTTAGAAAACCTTGTTGACTTAGGAAAACATATCCTAAGTGGATAAGGAACCTAAGTACTAGTTGAATTAGGATAAGGCTGTCCAATACTATAAATACAGCCCATTATTTTGTGAGCAGAGCGATATGCTCTGAATTTTGTATTCTTTTCATTCATTAATCAAGAATCAATGGTTAGCATTCTTGATTCTGTTCCTGTTTACATTTCAGTTATCTTTTAAGAGTTGTCTTGAGATAACTTGGGCTTAAGACAAGGTGAAGAGTTGTCTTCCTTGCTTAAGAGCTTAGGTTGAAGTCAAGAATTGTCTTCTTCAACCAAGGCAAATTGTGATAGGTTTAAGAGTTGTCTTGCCTATCCAACATATCCTTTATACATTAGTTAATCCTGAAGGACAGCTTAGGGGATTAAAATCAAGAAAAGAACTCAAGAATCAAATGGGACAGCAAAGTTAGGAAGGTTTATAGTAGGCGTGCTGATCCCTAAGGTGTAGAAAAGCTGGAACAAGAAATTGGGACCCTAACAGCTCAGCGGAGCGCGGGACAAACTTTTGGGAGCAATCAGAAGATCCCCACAGGTGCAACATATTGTCTGTGTACTGGACAAACTTCCACGAGCTACCAAAAAATCCCGTCAAGCATGGCACGGGCTTTTGGTACATTGGGCAGTGCACAGGATGAACTTCCAGGAGTGACCTGAACATCCCCGTGGCTGCGGCAGAGACTTCGTGCGCATTGGGCAGTGCACTGGATGAAGTTCTGGGAACTACCAAGCATCCCTGCAGGTGCGGCAGAGGCTTCGACATGTTCAGCAGTGCATGGGATGAAACTTCCGGGAGCAACTGAAACACCCCCGTGGCCACTGCAGAGACTTCGGGTTCATTGGGCAGTGCACTTGATGAAATGCAGGGAGCGACCGGAACATCCCCGCGGGTGTGGCAGAGGTGTTAGGTGTGTTCTAAAGTGCACGGGATAAATTTCCAGGACCAATTGAAACATTACCACGAGGATGGCGGCGTCAGATACATTCAACAGTGCACAAGACAAACTTCTTAGAGCGATCGGAACGTCCCGGCAGGCGCAGAAGATGCTTTGGGCGTGTTGGGCAGTGCAGGGGACAAACTTCTGGAAGCGACTGGAATAGACCTGCAGGGGCAGTGGAGGCATCATTTGAGTTCAGTAGTGCATACTATGAACTTTGGCGAGTGACTGGAACATCCCTGTGGAAGTGGAAGATGCGAGGGACGAACTTCCATGAGCGACCGTAAAATCCCCTTGGGCTCGGCAGAGGCATTTGATGCATTCATCAATGCTGGGGACAAACTTCCAGGAGTGACTGCAAAATCCACATGGGCTTGGCAGAGGAGTCTGATGCATTCTGCAATGCTAGGGACGAACTTTCGAGAGTGACCGGAATATCCCTGTAGGCATGGCAAGGCATTAGGCTCATTCAGCAGCGTGCAGGATGGACTTCCGGGAGTGAACAGAACATTCCCACTAGTGCGGCAGTGGCATTGGACATGTTCGGCAATGCACGGAATAAACTTCTAGGAGCAACCAGAACATTCTTGCTGGTGTGGCAGTGGTGTTGGGCGCATTCGGCAGGGTGTGGAACAAGCTTCCGGGAGTTACAAGAACATCCCCACAAGCATGAACTTCCTGGTGCAACCAGAACATTCCCGCGGGCATGGCAGAGGCATTGGGTACTTCGGCAGTGCACGGGACAAATTTCCAGGAGTGACCAGAACATCTCTGCGGGCTCACAAGAGGCATTGGGTGCTTTCAGCAGAGCTTGGGACAAAGTTCCGGGAGCAAATGGAACATCCCCCCTGGGTGCAGTAGAGGCTTTGGATGCATTGGGCAGTGTGCAGAACAAACTTCTGGAGCAGCTGAAAAATCCCCACGTGCTGGGCAGATGCATCGGAGGCAATCGGCTGGGGATGAACTTTCAGGAGCAAATAGAACATCCCCGCAGGTGTGGCAGAGGCATCGGGCACATTCAGCAGTGTGTTCGACAAAGCTGGGGGAGGGACTGGAACATACCCATGGGCGTGGCAGAGGTGTCGGGTGCATTTGGCAGTGTGTGAGACGAACTTCCAGGAGTGATTGGAACATCCCCGCGGGTGCAGCAGCATCGTCGGGCACCTTCGAAGTGCCTGGGAAAAATTTTTTGGAGCGACCTGAACATCCCCACAGGCGTGTTTGGCAGTGCGCCTAATGAACTTCCGGGAGCAATCTGAACATCCCCTCGGGTGTGGCAGCTTCATTGGACACATTCGGCAGTGTGCAAGACGAACTTCTGGAAGCAACTTGAACATCCCAGCAGGCATGGCCGAGGCTTCAAGCACATTGGGAAGTGGGCAGGACAAACTTCTGGGAGTGACCGGAACATCACCACAGGTGCTGCAAAGGCTTCGGGTTCATTTGGCAAAGCACAGGATGAACTTCAAAGAGCAACAGGAACATCCCCACGGTTGCGGCAGATGCTTCGGGTTCATTTGGCAAAGCACGGGATGAAGTTCAGGGAGTGACAGGAACATCCCCATGGGCACAGCAGAGATGTCATGCATTTTGGGAACTGTGCAGGTTGAAATTCTGGGAGCGACCAGAACATCCCCGGGGGTGCGACAGCGACGTCGGAAGCATTTAGCAATGAACAGGATGAACTTTCGGGTGCAACTGGAACATCCTTGCAGGCATGGCAATGGCGTCAGGCACGTTCATGTTGGGAACCTAAGTATGAAGGAAATGCAATGGGCAGAAATTGAGGAACATAGGAGGCAAAGGGAGCATGAGCGAATGCGCACGAGGTGCCAAGCAGCAAGAGAGGCAGAAACAGGCTAGAATGTGTGAACAACAAGCATGCACGCAGCATGCAATGAAGCACAGCCAGGTTCTAACTCAGTCTTTATTGATTGTGGAAATCCAAGCCAAGAACAAAACCAGCATTGGCAGGACATGCATGAAGCAATCTAAGCAGGAGAAGGAGATTGATGGCATGAAGAACTCCAGTAGCAGCAGGATGTCATGGCAGGTTTATTTCAGCAAGATGTTCACGTCAAGGAGGAGTCTTGGAATGGAAGGACACGCCATATAGAAGTCCTAATCCAAGAAGGAAATGGCAAGAAGAAGTTCAGCAGCTGTAGGAGAGGGGATAAGATAAGGACAGAAAGATTTAGTCAAAGTAGGCATTCTAGTCTAAGTAGGAATTCAAGAAAGACCAAGAATCCTAGTATGATTAGGAAACAGTAGGTTATCTTTTAAGAGTTGTCTTGAGATAACTTGGGCTTAAGACAAGGTTAAGAGTTGTCTTCCTTGGTTAAGAGCTTAGGCCAAAGTGAAGAGTTGTCTTCTTCAACCAAGGCAAGTTGTGATAGGTTTAAGAGTTGTCTTGCCTATCCAACATATCTTTTATATATTAATTAATCCTGAAGGACAGCTTAGGGGACATAAATCTAAGAAAAGAACTCAAGAATCAAACAGGACAGCAAGTTAGGTAGAGTTTTTAGTAGGCGTACTGACCCTTAAGGTGCATAAAAGTTGGAAAAAAAATCGGGACCCCAACAGTTTGGCAGCACTCGTAGCGAACTTTCGAAAGCAAACCAAAAAATCCCCGTTGGCTTGGTCGAGGCATCGGACATGTTTGGCAGTGTGTAGGATGAACTAATGAGAGCGACTGGAACATCCTCACTGCATGGCTAAGGATTTGACTGTGTTAAGCAGTGCACAGGGTGCACTTCCAGGAGCGACCGGAACATCCCTACAGGCATGGACGAGGCGTCGGACCCATTTGGCAGTGCATGGGAGGAACTTATCAGATTTACCCCAAAATGCCAGCTGGTGTGGCAACAGCATTTGGTGCGTTTGGTAGTGCATAGGACGAACTTCCAGAAGTGACCAAAATATCCCCGCAAGAGGGCTAGAGGCTTTGGGCGTGTTAGGCAGTGTTTAGGACAACAATCCAGGACAGACCAGAACATCCTCGTGGGCACAGCAACTGCATCAGGTGCATTCAGCAGTGTGCGAGATGAACGTTCAGGGAGCAACTGGAAAATCCACGCAGTCACAGTAGAGGCATTGGACGCATTCTGCACTGCTTTAGGCGAACTTCCGGGATGGACTGGAACATCTCCACGGGCCTCACAAAGATGTCAGACGCATTCAGCAGTGCTTGGGACAAATTTCCAGGAGGGACCGGAACATCCCCGGGGGCATGGCAGACACTTTGGCCACATTCAGCACTGTGCAGGATAATTTTCACCAAAATGTCCCCGAGGGCGCAGTAGAGGCTTTGGGCCTGTTGGACAGTGCACAGGACAAACTTATGGGAGCGACCGGAACATCCCTACGACCATGGCAGAGGCTTTGGGTGCATTGGGCAGTGCATGGGAAGAACTTTCAGGTGCGACCAGAACATCCCCACAAGCACAGCCGAGGCTTCGTGCGCCTTGGGCATTGCAAGGGACGAACTTCTAGGAGCGACCAGAACATCCCCGTGGCCGTGTCAGTGGCTTTGGGTGCATTGGGCTGTGTGCAGGACAAAGTTCTGGGAGCGACTGGAATAGCCTTGCAAGTGCGACAACGGTGTCTAGTACATTCATCATTGTGTTGGATGAACTTTCGGGAGCAACCAGAACATCACTGCAGAGTCATCGTGCCTGAAACCAGAGGTGTTGGGCACGTTCGGCAGTGCATGGGATGAACTTTCGGGAGCAACCAGAATATTCATATGGGCGTGGCAGAGTCATTAGGCACATTCAGAAGTGCACGGGATGAACTTCCGAAAAGTGACCAGAATATTCCTGCAGGCATGGCAAAGGTGTTGGGCGGTTTAGCAGTGCACGAGATGAACTTCTAGGAGCCACCAAAACATCCCCTTGGGCATGGCAGCGGCATCGGATATGTTCCATAGTGCGCAAGACAAACTTTCAGAAGCAACCAGAACATCCTTGCAGGCACAGCAAAGGCATTGGGCATGTTTGAAAGTGCGCAGGACAAACTTCCAGGAGCAACCAGAAAATCCCTGCAGAGGTGTCAGGTGCATTTGGCACTGAACTGGACGAACTTTTGGGAGCAACCAGAACATCCCTGCAAGCATGGCAAAGGCTTTGGGTGGGTTGGGCTGTACACAGGAGAAACTTTTGGGAGTGACGAGAACATTCCCGTGGGCACGGCAAAGGTGTCAGGCGCATTCATGTTATGGTCCCGATTTCTTGTTCCCAACTTTTCTACACCTTAGAGGTTAGCACCACTTCTAAAACCTCTCCTAATGCTGTCCTGTTTGATTCTTGAGTTCTTTTCTTAGATTTATGTCCCCTAAGCTATCCTTCGGGATAAACTAATGAATAAAAGATATGTTGGATAGGCAAGACAACTCTTAAACCTATCTCAATTTGCCTTGGTTGAAGAAGACAACTCTTGACTTCAACCTAAGCTCTTAAGCAAGGAAGACAACTCTTTACCTTAACTTAAGCCCAAGTTATCTCAAGACAACTCTTAAAAGATAATGAAATATAAACAAGAATGGAAGCAAAGAATGCTAACCTTGATTCTTGATTATGAATGCAAATATACAAAATTCGTAGCATATCTTCTGCTCACAAATAATGGGCTGTATTTATAGTATTAGACAGTCTTATCCCTAATTCAACTAGTACTTAGGTTCCTTATCCACTTAGGATATGTTTTCCTAAGTCAACAAGGTTTTCTAACACAACTAAAACATTATCAAGATAGACCTTATCCCAATGTTTCCTAATCCTACTAGGATTCTTGGTCTTTCTTGAATTCCTACTTAGACTAGAATTCCTACTTTGACTAAATCTTTCTATCCTTATCTTATCTCCTCTCCTACAGCTGTCTGAACTTCTTCTTGCCATTTCCTTCTAGGATTAGGACTTCCATATAGCGTGTCCTTCCATTCCAAGACTCTCTTTGATGTGATCATCTTGTTGAAGTCAAACCTGCCATGACGTCCTGCTGCTGATGAAGTTCTTCATGCCGTCCATGTTCTTGTTCTGCTCGGATTGTGTCCTGCGTGTCCTGCCCATGCTGGTGTTCTTCTTGGCTTGGATTTCTACAGTCAATTAGGACAGAGTCAAAACCTGGCCGTGCTTCACTGCATGCTGCGTGCATGCTTGTTGCGCGCACATTCTAGCCTGTTTCTGCCTCTTTCGCTGCTTGGCGCCTCACGTGCATTGTCTCACGCTCCCTTTGCCTCCTAAGCTCCTCAACAGTTTGACAGTGTGTGGGACAAACTTTTGGGAGCAACCAGAACATCCCTGCAGGAACGGCATGATGTCATGTGCGTTCGGCAGTGCATAGGGATGAACTTTCGGGAGTTACCAGAACATTCCCGCAGACGCGGCAAAGGCGTTGGGCGATACAGCAGTGCACAGAACGAACTTCCAGCAGTGAGCAGAATATTCCTGCAGGCATGGCAGAGGTGTTGGGTGGTTCAGCAGTGCACAAGGTGAACTTCCAGGAGCCACCGGAACATCCCCCGAGGCATGCTAGCGGCATCGGACACTTTCCGTAGTGCGCGAGACAAACTACCGGGAGTGACCGGAACATCCCTGCAGGTGAACAGCTTTGCTCCATGTAACTCATCCAGCATATCATCAATTGTTGGGATCGAAAAATGATCCTTGACCGTTGTTTGGTTGAGTGCCCGATAATCGGTGCAAAACCTCCAAGTTCCATCTTTCTTTCTAACAAGTAGAATGGGAGAAGAAAAAGGTGAGGTGCTAGGTCGGATAATACCTTGCTGTAGCATCTCTTCCACTTGTCTTTTGATCTCGTTCTTTTGGAAGTGTGCATACCGGTAAGGTGCTACATTAATTGCCTTGGTTTCATCGATTAATGGGATGGCATGGTCGTAATGTCTTGAGGGTGGTAGTCCTTGTGGCTCTCCTAAGACATCTCTGAATTGCTCCAGTAGGTTCCTTACTCCAATTGGTATGTCTTCGTGCAGTTCCTTCCCTTCCATTGGAAGTGCATGGCCATGGATTCATAGTCGAACATTATCTTGCCTATGGTTTTAAGCCAAGCATTGCCTAAAACCACATCAAGACCAGCCAGGGCTAACACATGCAGTTCTGCCTCTATTTGGACTCCTTGAATCTGCATAGCTACTGCCTGGATTACTTGTGTGCACTTGAGCTTCTGTCCGCTTGCCACTCTTACCTCAAAGGGTGCAATCTTTTTCGATCGTAGCTGAAGTGTTTTGACCAATTTCAAAGTTGATAAAGTTATGAGTAGCTCCACTATCTATCAACACTAAAACATTTTTTCCATTAATGGTTGCAAATAACCTCATGGCAGTAGGCTTGGTGGTTGCCCCTACTGCATGCAAATTGATTTTGCCTTCTTCCGCATGATTTGGGGAGTGTTCTGCTCTGCTTCCTCCTCATGTCCATGCGGCTTTCCTGTTCTTCCTCGCTGCTTTCCTCGTGTTCTTCATCACTTACTACTTCAATGATGTTGAACAGCCCTTTTTTTCACTTGTGGCCAACTTGCCACTTATCGTTGCACCTAAAACATATGCCTCTTTCGATCCTCCTATTGATTTCTTCGGTGGATAGTTTGAGAGGGTCCTTTGTTTTTGGGGCCATTGTCTTACTTGATGAGGGTGCCTTACCTAGTTTGTCTGAGGATTTGTTGACCTTGGTTGTGCTGCGGGTGATGCTTCTCCCATCATTGATGAGTCTTGCCAACCGAATGCACTGAGTGAGAGAGTTTGGATCCCTCATCTTCACTTCTCGGCTTAGCCAAGGTACAAGGCCATCTAGAAAAGTGCCAATTAGTGCACTATCTGGCCAATGTCCTACCAATTCAGCTAACCTCTCGAATTCTTCAAGGTAGCTTTCTAGAGATCCTTCTTGCCTTATCTTGGCAAGCTGTCCCTCATAGTTTGTCATGCTAGATGGGCCAAATCTGTTCACTAACTCTTGTGTGAACCTTGTCCAGCCTATCCTTCTCCCTTCTCGGCCATAGGTGGCCTTAAGCCAATGCCACCATTGGTTGGCTCTCCCACATAGGTGATAGGATGCAAACTCAACCCTTTCACCTCTTTCAATACCTTGTTTTTCAAAGTGAAATTTAGCCTTGGAGATCCATTCGGTTGGATCTCCCTTCTCAAAGGTAGGGAACTCGATTTTTACCTTAGGCCATGTGTAATGGCTTGGGCTGTCGTAGTGCCAATCTTCCCTCCTTGTGGTGCGCCATGGTTCTGCCCTCAGGGTGATTTCGTACCCTTCTTGGTTGCCATGATGTGGGCCTTTTGTCCAGCACCTCCTCATCGTTGCTATAATCATTGTAGCAGATCATGGGGCAGGTGTTCGTTTGGTGAAGTCTCCCTCCTGCTTCCCAAACTTGTGCACCTTTTCCCCCTTTCTTGAGAGGGAAGCTGCTCTTGGTCAGAATCTTCCTCATGCAGTTGGTGTCATGTGATTTCGGATTGAAGCCTCCTAGATGTTTGTGGTAGGTGGCTGTTTCTGCCCTGGCTTGGTTTGGACTTGTTTTCCAGGCCACTTGGGGTGTGTCTCTCTTCAACTGTTCAAGAGAATGAATGATAGAGGATAGTTGGTGTTTGATATCACCTACCTGGTCATTGATCGCATTCTGGTTTCTCTCTAAGGCAAGGATTCTTTCGCAGTTGGTGGCTGAGAAATCTTCCCTGGTCTATTCCTGGTGGTGTGGGTGAATGCTGCCTACATGTCATGGTGACCTTGATGCCTTGCAATTGACTGGTGTCTGTGCTGCTGTCTCAACTAGAGCACTAATTTGTTAGGGATGATCATGCTACCTCTCAACTGGTGATTGTGCTGATCTCTCAACGAAAGCACCAATTTGTTGGGGTCCCAATTTTTTTCCCCAACTTTCATACACCTTAGGGGTCAGCACGCCTACTGGAATCCTTCCTAACTTGCTGTCCCGTTTGATTCTTGAGTTCTTTTCTTATATTTACTTCCCCTAAGCTGTCCTTTGAGTTAACTAATATGTATAATTATATGTTGGATAGGCAAGACAACTCTTAAACCTATCACAACTTGCCTTGGTTGAAGAAGACAACTCTTGACTTCAACCTTAGCTCTTAAGCAAGGAAGACAACTCTTAACCTTGTCTTAAGCCCAAGTTATCTCAAGACAACTCTTAAAAGATAATCGAAAATATAAACAAGAAAGTAAGCAAGAATGCTAACCTTTGATTCTTGATTATTGAATGAGAAAATAACAAAATTCGGAGCATATCTCCTCCTCACAAATAATGGGCTGTATTTATAGTCCTAAGACAGCCTTATCCTAATTTAACTAGTACTTAGGTTCCTTATCCACTTAGGATATGTTTTCCTAAGTCAACAAGCTTTTCTAAGTCAACTAAAACATTATCAAGATAAACCTTATCCCATTGTTTCCTAATCCTACTAGGATACTTGGTCTTTCTTGAATTCTACTAAGACTAGAATTCCTACTTTGACTAAGTCCTTCTATCCTTATCTTATCTTCTTTCCTACAGCTGTTGACTTCTTCTTTGCGTTTCCTACTTGGATTAGACTTCTTCTGTGGTATCCTTCCTCACCAAGACATCCTGCTACTGCTGGAGTTCTTCATGCCATCACTCTCCTTCTCCTGCTCGGATTGCTTCCTACGTGTCCTGCCAATGCTGGTCTTCTTCTTGGCTTTGATTTCGCAATTGATTAGGACTAAGTCAGAACCTGGCCATGCTTCACTACTTGCTGCATGCAGGCTTGTTGTGCACACACTCTGGCCTATTGCTGTCTCTCTTGCTGCCTGGTGCCTTGCGCGCATTCGCTCATGCTCCCTTTGCCTCCAAAGGTCCTCAACAATTTGGCAGTGCACGGGACAAACTTGGGTAGCAGTCAGAACATCCTGGAGGGTGCGGCAGAGGCTTCGGACACATTCGGCAGTGTGCTGGATGAACTTCTGTGCATGACAGGAACATCCCTGCAGGCACAGTAGAGGCATTGGCACATTGGGTGGTGCACGGGATGAACTTCCCGTGAGTGACCGGAACATCCCTGCGGGCATGGTAGCAGCATCGGGCGCGCTTGTGTTGAGGACCTTCGAGGCAAAGGAAGCATGAGCAAATGTGAGAGAGGCACCAAGCTGCCAGGCAGCTAAGGGCAAGAATGTGCGCACAACAAGCTTGAACACGGCATGCAGTGAAGCACGGCCAGGTTCTGACTCTGTTGTAATTGACCACAGACATCCAAGCCAAGAAGGACTCCAGCATGGAGGATACGCATGGTGCAATTCAAGCAGGAGAAGGAAGTGTACGGCATGAAGAACTCTAGCAGCAGCAGGACGTCATGAAGGGTTTAGCTTCAACAAGATGTTCACATCAAGGAGAAGTCTTGGAACGAAAGGACACACCATATGGAAGTCTTAATCCTAGAAAGAAATAGCAAGATAAAGACCAGTAGCTGTAGGAGATGAGATAAGATAAGGACAGAGAGGTTTAGTCAAAATAGGATTAGTCAATTAAGAAAGACCAAGAATCCTAGTAGAATTAGGAAACATTTGGATAAGGTCTATCTTGATAAGGTTTTAGTTGTCTTAGAAAACCTTGTTGACTTAGGAAAACATATCCCAAGAGGATAAGGAACTTAAGTACTAGTTGAATTAGGATAAGGCTATCTAATACTATAAATACAGCCCAATTATTTGTGAGCAGGGATATATGCTCCGAATTTGTATGTTTTCATTCATTAATCAAGAATCAAGGTTAGCATTCTTTCTTCTATCCTTGTTTATATTTTGGTTATCTTTTAAGAGTTGTCTTAAGATAACTTGGACTTAAGACAAGGATCAAATGGAATAGCAAGTTAGGAGAGGTTTTAGAAGTCATGCTAACCCCTAAAGTGTAGAAAAGTTGGGAGAAGAAATCGGGACCTCAAGAGCTCAGTAGTGTGCGGGATGAACTTCTGGGAGCGATCGAAACATCCCCACAAGTGTGGCAGAGGCATCAGACACATTCGATAATGCTTGGGACAAAGTTCTGAGAGTGACTGGAGCATCCCCACAGGCACGACAGAGGCTTCGAGAACATTGGATAGTGTGCAGGATGAACTTTCGGAAGTCGACTCGAACATCCCTGTAGGTGCTGCAGCAGCTTTGCGCACATTTGGCAGTGTGCAGGACTAACTTCAGGGAGCGACCAAAATATCCAAGCGGCAGCAGCAGAGGCATCGGGCACGTTGGGTAGTGTGTAGGATGAGCTTCTAGGAGCGACCGGAACATTCCCGCGAGCATGGCAGAGCTGTTAGGCATGTTCGATAGTGCACGGCATGAACTTCCTTGTGCGACGGAACATGCTTGTGGGCACAGCAGAGGCTTTGAGCACATTGGGTAGTGTGCTAGATGAACTTCTAGGAGTGACCAGAAAGTCCCCGTGGGATCCGCAGATGCATTGGACGCGATCAGCAGTGCTCGAGATAAACTACTGGGAGCGATCGGAACAGCCCTGCAGGTGTGTTTGGCAGTGCACGGGATGAACTTTTGGGAGCGACCTGAACACCCCCCACGGGCATGGAAGTGGCATTGGGCATGTTGGGCAGTGTGGGATGAACTTTCAGGATGACTAGAACATTCTCATGGCCGCAGCACAGGCTTTAGGGGCACTGGGTAGTTTGCAAGACGAACTTCTAGGAGTGACTAGAACATCCTGCAGGCACAGCAGAGGCATTGGGCACATTTGCAGTGTGCAGATGAACTTTGGGGAGCGACCTAAACATCCCAGCAGGCATGGCAGCAGGCGTCTGTCACGTTCGTGTTGAGAACCTAAGTATGTAGGAAGGCAATGAGCAGAAAATAGGGCGGCAAAGGAGAGCATGGGCCAGAAAATGTGCATAACAAGAATGGCAACAGAAAGTGTGCAGCCCAGCAGTGAAGCCTAACTAGTATTTGACTTAATCCTAATTAATGAAGGACAGCTGTGCCAAAAAGAGTTTTATCAACAGTAGGACAAGCATGATGAATTCCAGTAGCAATGGGATACTCATGGCCAAGTAGAATTCTAAGGGCAGACGGAGAGATTTTAGTAAGTGTGCTGACCCCTAAGGTGTAAAAAGTTGGGGAAAAAAATTGGGACCCCAACAAATTGGTGCTCTCGTTGAGAGGTAGCATGATCACCCCTACAAATTAGTGCTCTAGTTGAGACAACAACACAGACACCAGTCAATTGAAAGGCATCAAGGTTACCATGACATCAAGGCAACATTCACCCTTACCACAACAGCAAACTAAGGAGGAGTTTGGAAGAATTCTGACCTTAAAGAGGAACCGATGCTTACTCAACGGCCAGGTAAGTGATATAAAATAGCAGCTATCATCCATCATCCATTCCCTTGAGCAGTTGAAGAGGGATACACCCCAAGTGTCAGGAAGGCAAAGCCAAACCGAGCAAAGAAGAACCAGCACACTGCCACAGCAACCTAGAAGGCTGCATTCAGAGATCTCGCGACACTAGGTGCATGAGGATGAATCTGACCATGAGCAGCTTCCCTCTCAAGAAAAGGAGAGAGTGCGCATGAGTCTAGGGAGCAAAAGGGAGGTGCCACCAAATTTGCACCAGCCCTATGACCCCTATGATGAATACAATGACGATGAGGTCTTAGATCGAAGGCCAGCAATATGGCAGCCAAGGAGAATGTAGAGTCATCATGAGGCAGAACATTGGTAGACAAATAGGAGAGAGGAATGGCAGCACTATGAAAGCCTAAGCCACTACAGCCAACCAAAGGTAAAAATCGAATTCCCAACCTTTGAGAAAGAGATCCAACCAAATGGATCTCCAAAGCTGAATTCTACTTTGAGAAACAAGGTGTAGAGAGGGGTGAAAGGGTTGATTTTGCATCCTATCACCTATGTGGGAGGGCCAATCAATGGTGGTGTTGGCTTAAGGCTACCTACGGCAGAGAAGGTAGAAGGATTGGCTGGACAAGGTTCACACAAGAATTGATGGACAGATTCGGCCCATCCAGCATCACAAATATTTGCTCCGAGTTTGGTGGGAACCAAGTCTTTCCTTCATCAAATCTGGAGAGTGCTGCACCAGTTCAAAACTTGGAATACTCATCTCTGCCTCCTGAGATGCCAATTTGGAGAACAAGTGAAGACGTTTCATCACTAGCAATTTCAGTTGATGACAGTGGAGGAAAAAAATTGCACACAAAAGATGCGTATGCACATCGAAGTGATGGTAATGCTAAGGACACAAGAATTCCAGGACCTGACTTGGTATGTTCGAATGCCAAGTTAAAGGTGCAGATGTCTTGTGATAAGTTGAACAATGCATCTGCCAAACGTCGTAATTCATCTGTTCATGTTCATGCTGCTACTTCTACATCTCTACCATATCAATTGCAGAACAATGACTTAAGAGTTCCAATAGTTTCCACTGGACTGCCATCTACATCTTCATTAGAACTGACCAAGATGGAGAGAGGAAATTGAATTGGATGCAGGATTAAATAGGCCTTCGAATGGATTGCAAGAACATTCCAATGCTTCAACAAATTATCCACCAGAAAATACTCCAACAAGGACTACGCAGGACCAATCTGTCTTGTTGGCTAAACCCGGATCAGAAGACAAAATTTCTAATCATAATTTTGTCCAGATTGAAGGACTAGTTGATCTTTCACAGACAGCTTCACAAGCTGCAAGAGATCAGACCTTTAGACCCAATTTAGGGGCGAGGTACGAGAAAAAGAATTAGAAGAGATAGAGAGTATCCTAACATCAGGATCTTGTCCTGATCACGGATACCTCTGCATCTCTTCTGATTCTTTTTCTCGTACCTCGCCCCCTAAATTGGTATCAAAGCAAAACAAAGACAAAACATTTACTAAAACTCTTTTTATTTTGTTAAAAGACTTAACAAATTGTAAGCTAAAGTACTAGGCTGAAGCTTGGAGGCTGATAAGACCTAGGTGTAGGTGGAAAATCTGGAGAGTCTAATAACTTAAGAAAAGAGAGTAATAGTAAAGCAGATCTAAGAAAAAATATATTAAGCCTTTATGATTAAGCAAATCTTCCTGAAAACTTGATTTAGGTTGAAAAAACTCTTATAGAGGTAAGCTAAAGTACTAGGCAGAAGCTTGGAGGCTGATAAGACCTAGGTGTAGGTGAAAACTTGCGGAGTTAATTAACCTAATATCATGACCAGTAAGGAAGAAGAGGTACTTTATAGGCTTGATTATTTGGACTTAGATACAGGAGGATATCATAAGAAGAGGTCTATAGATAATATCAATTTAATTTGTTTTTCTCAAGAAAAGTATAAACATAAATTTCACTCTGAAGATCCACAACTGAATACTATTTCTGATGTTTGTTACCACATACCACACAACCAGATAGCAATTAGTCAATCACAGAATATAATATTTAAGTCATATTTAAATATTTTAAAAAACAAAGAATGAAAATAGATAGTTTAATAGAAAATATTAGAATAATGCAGAGTAATTTAGAAAAAAGACAAAGAAGTAATATATCTAGGAAAATAGAAAATAACATATTAGAAAAATTAGAATAGATAGAATTAAAAATAACAAATTTAGATAAAAAATTATCAGTTTTAACAGAATAGTTAAAATTATGAATTACTTAATAGAAAAAGAATTACCTACAAATTGTAAAAATTGTAATCATAGTTGGAATAATACTTATAGAGAAAAATGTTTTTTCTGTAATATGATAATAGTAAAAAATTGCAAAAAATGTGATAATTGTGCCTTAGTATGTTGTCTTATGGATATAGCAAGATTTGGAGAAATAGTAGAATATGGTGATAAGATTAAAAAAGATACAAACCATTAGAGAATATAAAAGATGTAGAATTAGTAAGTAGAAAGAATATATAGACAAATGAAGAAAAAATAGAAAATAAAATAATGTTAGGAGAAAATATAGATTTATTGGAAATCCTTAGAAATGGGATAAATATAGAAGAGTATATGTTACCATTAGAAGAAATAGATACTCCTAAATATGACGATTACATAGGAGATAGAATATTAGCTAGTACATCATCAGGAGTAGTAACTAGTCCAGAACATTTTACCTAAATAGAAATACAGCCAACCAGAACTTTCCCAGGAGCAGATAGTCAACCCCCCACTAGAATATATATACCAGAGATAAAAGGTAGAGGATATAGTAGAAAATTTCCATATGAACAAATAACATTACCTTCAGCCTTAGCAAATAGTGGAAGTATGTTAGTATTAAGTAGCTATCACCCTCAGTTATGGGAAGAAGTAATAGCTAAATAGGAGTCTAGTACAATTTTACATTTAAGTACATTTAATTTTATTGATAACCAAGAAAAAGTCAATTATGTAAAAAATTTATTAGGAGAAGTAGCAAAGTTATATTTCAATCATGGAAGAAAGATCATAGCAATTCTTATAGAGTATTAGTAGCTAATGCAGATGTAACAGAGAATATAACTAGTCAAATTAGACAAATGATCTTAGGATATGACCAATATAGAGGCAATACAGAAATGCAAAATAGAGCATTACAAGATTTAGAAAGGTTGCATATAGATAATATGACTCAAATAAAAGATTTTAGTAATGAATATCTTAATCTAGCAAGTAAAACAGGTAGAGCATTTACAGATGGTCAATTAAGTAGCAAATATTTTTTAAAATTGCCTCTTCCCTTTAATACAATATTAGCGGAAGAATGGATTTAAAAACATGGTAATACATTTCAGATAGGAATAGCACCAAGAATAATATTTACTTTTGAATACTTGAAAAACCAATGTATAGTAAATGAAGTCTCTAGACAAGTAAAAAATTATAATTATTGTAAAAATATATACATACCAGGAATATATAAACAAGATAGAAAAAAGAAATACTTTAGAAAAGCTACTAATTATAGAAAAGGAATACCAAGAAAAAATCATTTTAGTAAATTTAAAAACAAAAAACCACCCATTAAAAAATGTAAATGTTTTATATGTGGACAATTTGGACATTATGCAAAAGAATGTAGAAATAAAAGAGGTGATTTAGAAAGAATGACAGTATATAAAGAATTAGAATTAAAAGATGAATTTGATATAATTAGTATAAATGGTAGTGAAAATAGTAATGATAGTGATGTACTAAATATTTGTGACAATAATGAAGAAGTAGAAAATCAAAATAATTTTGAAGAACAATTAAAATTGTTAGCTCTGTGATTATAAGGTAAACTGCTTGTAGACATGTAATTATATGTAGACAGTTAAAATGTAGATAGTTATTGTGCATTCATACATGGTGGCATTATACAAAATTCAATTTTGTGGTGGATACCGACGTAAGTCAGGAGTCCACTAAGCCCACCAACATATCTGTTCATACATATATAGACAAAGTAAACACAGTAGAAAATGTGTTAGCACTAACCCATTCTTTATTATTTATTATTTGTAGCAATGGCAGGTGCATCCCAAAGCCCAAATTCCTTTTTCTTTGGTCCTTATACATTGAAATCGTTCCCCACTGGAACTAACCTATCATTCAAGGCCAAAGCCCAACTGAAGCTAGAGCAAAAATGTCTTGTGGATAATTTGTGGAATTCAAACCCAAAATCCAAACTAGACATTATCCATGCTCTCTATTGTTATCTTGATTTTAAAAATCAAGAAGAACACCTGAGATCAATGCTTTTGACTTCACCCTCAACCTCTTTAAGCCCACAGACTCCTTATATGATACAAAAAGAAGCAAGCATGTTAAAAAGTGATGTAGGATCAAAAAATGAAAAAATAAAAGAGCTTGAACAGAAAATAGAAAAATTACAAAAAGAGCTCAGTGAAAAAAGAGAAAAAGAGGAAGAAATAAAAAAGGAAGTATGGAATTGGCTGAAAGAAACTACTGAGAGGTTTTCTCACAAGAAACTATTAGAGCCTATTTTCAATACCCCGCTGAGAAAAAAGTACTTGGGTTTGTATTAGCAGATAAAATGACTGAAATGATATATGCCCAAGAATTCCTTAGGCATATAGCATTAAATAGGCCTTATCCTCAAGGCATGGGATTAACAACATTATACTATAAAGCCCAAGATCACGATATGCCCAGGGTATGTGTATGTATGCAGGGCTTGGTTCTCTTCCAAGCAACAGCTCATCTAGATGAATGGAGTGATTCTTTCTTACCTTTTTCTTTGATGAAGCTGTTTGAAATGGGATTTATCTCCAGAATAGTTGTTACCAAACCAGCTCAAATAAAGAAATTTATTGAGCCTATATCTTGGAGATTAGCTCATGTCCTGTACGCCTATTATGAATACAGAAAGGTGGAAGACGGGTTTATTAACATTTAGATTGCTTCAATACCCGCTAGCTATAGTACAGGATACCCTAAGAGAGCAAAAATGGAGCTTCTAATAGATGTATATCCTTTCTCAGTACCCACTTGTCTTTGTACCTAGAGTCAGTGGAAAACTTGGATAGAAGAAGCAGAATCATCTGTAATGTTAAATATTATTAATTTCAGAAATCTGCTCTTATCAGCCCAGAAGATTAAATCATGGACAAATGACTATCCCATGCACATGGAGGATAGTAATATGAAGGTGTTTACAAAGTGGAGAACTTTCAACCCATATACACCTTTTCTGGGCCAAATCCATGAAGATCCAAGTATTGAAGACCATTTTAAATCCATCAGAGCCCATTTAGAAGTTAAAAGTTTTGGAGATTTCCAAATACTTACGGACTTAAATTTAGTATCCTCTGATAATGACTTAATTGACTTGGAAGACTAGAAGACAAGAAGAGCCATCAAACAAGACTGCCAGCACAACAAAGTTGCCCTTACACGCCGCCTGACAATCTACCACAAGATTTTTTTTAATTCTTGTCTTTTTATTTACTTTTTGTAACCATAGTTTCTTTTTAGTGACCATGGTTTTATCTAACCATGAGTTAGTTTACTTTTTTGTAACTAGAGTTTCTTTTTCGCCAAGTAACCATGGTTATTTTAACCAAGAGTTACTTTTAGGTTGTATAAATATCTGATGTTTTTCAATGAAAGATAGACGAAGATTTCCATAAAAAATTTCCTCTCTCCAAAAAATCTCTCAAACAAGCCTTCAGAGTTCAAAGGTAATTTTTCTTTTAATTACTTAAACATATTTCAGCAAGGTAGAGAGACACTCCCTTGTTGATCTTATTCCTCATCTCCAACGCCGTAGAAACTCCGATGGTTGGTTTCTTTAAACAACTCTGGTAAATTTAGTATTTTGTAAATATTGATTGTGTACAGTAGTTGTTAGTATGTTAGGTTAAACAACTATTCATCAGAAATAGTGCTAGGTTGTTGGATTTAGATGAGTGAAATAGGATAAAAAAAAACTATTCTTCTCTCTTCTCTTCCTCTTCTCCCCGATCAGGACAAGATCCTGATGTTAGGGAGATCATCAAATTCTCCCAGATTTGAATTTAGCTGGTTTGGTAACAACTATTCTGGAGATAAATCCCAGATTATCCACAAGACATTTTTGCTCTGGCTTCAACTATTCTTGAGATAAATCCCATTTCAAACAGCTTCATCAAAGAAGTACTTTTTTCTCAGCAGGAGTATTGAAAAAATGGGATTTATCTCCAGAATAGTTGTTACCAAACCAACTCCTTGCTGAAATATGTTTAAGTAATTAAAAGAAAAATTACCTTTGAACTCATTTGTTTTTCTCAAGAATAGTATAAACATCCTATTTTCAATACCCTTGCTGAGAAAAAAGTACATGAGTTAGTTTACTTTTTTGTAATTAGAGTTTCTTTTTCACCAAGTAACCATGGTTATTTTAACCAAGAGTTACTTTTAGGTTGTATAAATATCTGATGTTTTTCAATGAAAGATAGACGAAGATTTCCATAAAAAAATTTCCTCTCTCCAAAAAATCTCTCAAACAAGCCTTCCGTAAGTATTTGGAAATCTCCACTAGTATATCTACTTAATTTTTCTATATTACGGGGATCTTCTGTAGAAACTCAGGTGGTTGGTTTCTTTAAACAGCTCTGGCATCTGAATCAAACAACCTAACACTATTTCTGACGAATTGTTTTTCTCAAGAAAAGTATAAACATAAATTTCACTCTGAAGATCCAGAGTTGTTTAAAGAAACCAACCACCAGAGTTTCTACGGCGTTGGAGATGAGAAATAAGATCATGCAACATGTTTTGCAAGGCACAAATATTGATCAAACGCCATCATCTGCATCTGTTTTAGATTTTCAATTCCGTGGACAGAATGATGATTATCCGTGTTACAGCTTGAACACTGAAGATCTAGACATTCCCTGCAATGTTAAGGATTTCTTTAGCACTCAAAAAATTAGCAAAAGGGGATCCAGTAGTGATGCAGGGAGATCAAGAAAGCTGCATGGACAGCGAGGAGGAAGCAAAGGCAGAACACTTCCCTGATCATGCGGAATAAGGTGAAATCAACTTACATGCAGTAGGGGCAACCACCAAGCCTACTGCCATGAGGTTGTTCGCAACCATTAACCGGAAGAATGTTTTGGTGTTGATAGATAGTGGAGCTACCCATAACTTCATCAACACAAAACTAGTGAAAACACTTCAGCTATGTCTAAAGAAGATTGCGCCATTTGAGGTAAGAGTGGCAGGCGGATAGAAGCTCAAGTGCGCACAAGTGATCCAAGCAGTAGCAATGCAGATTCAAGGAGTCAAAATAGAGGCAGAACTGCATGTGTTAGCCCTGGCAGGTCTTGATGTGGTTTTAGGCAATGCTTGGCTTAAAACCATAGGCAAGATAATGTTCGACTACGAATCCATGGCCATGCACTTCCAATGGAAGGGAAAGGACTGCACGTGGGAGGCATCCACCACCAATGCAGCGCATCATTGTGAGGTAAGTACCCTTGAACCACTATACAGAAAAAGGGTACAATGTTTTGCAATTCTCTTGGCCACAAAGGAGGAAAAAACAAGCGAACATCATACACACGAAGACATACCAATAGGAGTAAGGAACCTACTGAAGCAATTTGGAGATGTCTTAGGAGAGCCACAAGGACTACCACCCTCAAGACATTATGACCATGCCATCCCATTAATCGATGAAACCAAGGTGATTAATGTAGCACCTTACAGGTATGCACACTTCCTAAAGAATGAGATCGAAAGACAAGTGGAAGAGATGCTACAACAAGGTATTATCTGACCTAGAACTTCCCTATTTTCTTCTCCTGCTCTACTTGTTAGAAAGAAAGACAGAGCTTGGAGGTTTTGCACTGATTATCGGGCACTCAACCAAGCAACTGTCAAGGATCGTTTCCCGATCCCCAACAATTGATGATAAGCTGGACAAGTTACATGGAGCAAAGCTGTTCACCGAGCTGGATCACAAGGTCGGATATCTTCAAATACGCATAGAAGAAGAGGATGTGCAGAAGACAGCATTTCAGACTCATAGTGGACACTACAGTACCTAGTCATGCCCTTCGATTATGCAACGCACCCTCCACCTTTCAAGCAGCCATGAACGACATCTTCAAACCTTATTTGCGCAGGTTTGATTTAGTTTTCTTTGATGACATTTTGGTCTATTCCAGGAACCATGATGATCACATAGAACACTTAGCAAAAGTGCTAAAAGTGTTAAGAAGAAATCATTTCATCATCAAGCCATCCAAGTGCACATTCATGCAAGAGAGAGCTTGAGTACCTCGGTCACATCATATCTGAAGATGGAGTGAAGGTAGACCAACGAAAAATAGAAGCCATGCAAACATGGCCAACTCCAAAGAATGTCACAGAACTTAGAGGATTTCTAGGTTTGACAGGCTATTATCGTCGATTTGTTTGCAAATACGGTGCCATAGCAAAACCACTAACGGATTTGCTAAAGAAGGACGGATTCCTATGGACAGAGAAGAGTGAAGATGCATTCAAGTTGTTGAAGCAAGCTATGTGTGAGACCCCAGTGTTAGCACTGCCCAACTTCAACCAAACCTTCGAGCTTCACACCGATGCATGTCAAGATGGACATAGGTGCTGTCCTGAGTCAAGCTGAAAGACCTATTGCATACATGAGCAGAGTCTTAGGGCCCATGAAGAAGGAATGGTCAGTATACGCCAAGGAGATGTTAGCCATCATCCATGCAGTCAAGGTATGGCGACCTTACCTTCTTGGGAGGAAATTCCTGATCATTACAGATCAACAACCCTTGAGAAGCCTCATGGAGCAGAAAATTACCACCCCAGAGCAGCAAAAGTTCCTTGTCAAATTGCTGGGTTACGAGTATGAAATAATCTACAAACCAGGCAAGGAAAATAAAGTGGCAGATGCATTGTCCAGAAGCAATGGAGGTCAAGCATTGTGGACAGCATGTGAGCCTAATGATGCATGCCTCACTGCCATTAGCGGAGCAGAGTGGAATGTATGGACAGAAATTAAGGAGGCAATAGTGATTGATCCCTCAAAGCCAAGAGCTCACTGAGAAGATCAAGAATTTTGACCCTAAGGTTAGTAAATTCACCCTTAAGAAACTGATATATTTGGCACAACAGCAGGTGTATGTACCAAACATACCGGGACTAGAGGGAAGATCTTGAATCACTTCCACAACTCACGAGAAGGAGGACATTCAGGATGGTTCTGTACTTACATGTGGGTTAAGTTATTCTTTTGGTGGGAAGGACTTAAAGCTAAGATCAAAAAGCTAGTTCGAGAATGTGATGTGTGTCAGTGCACCAAACCAGAAAGTGGCAAAACAAAAGGGTTATTACAACCTTTGCCAGTACTCGTCTAAGTTTGGGAAGACTATAATGACATCCAGCAGCAATTTTCCAACTTTCACCTTGAGGACAAGGTGAGTCTTCAAGAAAGGGGGATTGTTGAGAACCTAAGTATGCAGGAAAGGCAATGGGCAGAAAATGGGGTGGCAAAGGAGAGCATGGGCCAGAAAATGTCCATAACAAGAATGGCAACAGAAAGTGTGCAGCCCAGCAGTGAGGCCCAACCAGTATTTGACTAAATCCTAATTAATGAAGGACATCTACACCAAGAAGAGTTCTATTAGCAGCAGGACACGCGTGATGAGATCCATAGCAATAGGATATTCATGCCAAGGAGAATTCTAAGGCAAAAGGATATGCATTAAAAGTCTTATTTCTAGAAGGAAAAGCAAAGATAAAGTCCAGCCGCTGTAGAATACAAGATAAGGTAGGAATTCTAGTCTAGGTAGAAAATCAAGAAAGACCAAGAATCCTAGTAGGATTAGGAAACAGTGGGATAAGGTCTATCTTGATAATGTTTTAGTTGACTTAGAAAAGCTTGTTGACTTAGGAAAACATATCCTAAGTGGATAAGGAACCTAAGTCCTAGTTAAATTAGGATAAGGCTGTCTTAGGACTATAAATACAGCCCATTATTTGTGAGGAGACATATGCTCCGAATTTTGTTTATTTCTCATTCAATAATCAAGAATCAAGGTTAGCATTCTTGCTTACTTTCTTGTTTATATTTTCGGTTATCTTTTAAGAGTTTTCTTGAGATAACTTGGGCTTAAGACAAGGTTAAGAGTTGTCTTCCTTGCTTAAGAGCTTAGGTTGAAGTCAAGAGTTGTCTTCTTCAACCAAGGCAAGTTGTGATAGGTTTAAGAGTTGTCTTGCCTATCCAACATATCCTTTTATATATTAGTTAACCCGAAGGACAGCTTAGGGGACGTAAATATAAGAAAAGAACTCAAGAATCAAACGGGACAGCAAGTTAGGAGAGGTTTTAGTAAGCTGTGCTAACCCCTAAGGTGTATAAAAGTTGTGGAAAAGAATCGGGAACCCCAACAGTTCGGCAGTGTGCAAGATGAATTTATGAGAGCAACCGGAGCATCCTTACAGGCACAGCAGCTGCATTGTGTGTGTTTAGCACTGCATGGGATGAACTTCTAGGAGCGACCGAAACATCACCGTGGGCGCTGCCCGTGGCACTGTGCGTATTCGGCCGTGCATGGGACGAACTTCAGGGAACAACCAGAACATCCCTAGCAGGTGCGAAAGTGGCATTGAGGCATTCTACAGTGCATGGGATAAACTTCGGGGAGCAACCTGAACAATCCTGGGGCACAGCAAGTTGCGGACACATTGGCAGTGCCTGAAACGAACT
>BNST01000506.1:0-53383 GCA_019650275.1 Xylocarpus granatum | reverse complement strand
TAAAAGTAATCAAGGAACGTCTTCTTATGGCTCAAAGTCGTCAAAAGAGTTATATGGATCATAGAAAGAGACCATTAGAGTTTGAAGTTGGGGATCATGTGTTCTTGGAAGATGAGGCCTCAATTTGGTATTACCAGATTTGGAAAGGGTGGGAAACTTGCCCCAAGATTTATTGGCCCTTTCAAAATACTGGTGCGAGTTAGAGAAGTCGCCTACAAATTAGCATTACCACCCTAATTATCTATTATTCATGATGTTTTTCATGTTTCGATGCTTAAAAAGTACCAACTAGATCCTTCTCATGTTTTAGATTAGGGAAATCTTGCTCTAACTAAGGACATCTTTTATAAAGAAAGTCCAATATAGATTATTGATCATAAAGAATAAGTACTTCATAGAAGAGTTATCCCATTGGTAAAAGTCTTGTGGCAACATCACGGAAAATAAGAAGCCACTTGGTAGCTCAAATTTAAACTGTCAAGAAAACATCACCATTTCTTTCAAAATTGAACGAGGGGAGGATAGTCATACCCAAGCCCAAAGCCAAGCCCATTATTGTTTATTATAATAGGTGAACAATGGAAAAAATTTACGGAGACGTTCAAAAGTTTCGGGAAAGAAAAAGAGAAGAAAGAAAGAGAAGAAGAAAAGAGGAAAAGAAGAAGAAGAAGAAGAAAGGAGAAAAAAAAATGTAAGATTTTTTGTATTTTGAAAAATTTAGAACAAATAATTAAATTTTTGTTCTATTAGCTTAATAATAAAAATTATTACTATTTTAAGCTATTGGACACTAGATTCATAGATTTTGGGTTAAATTTGATTGTTTGATTGGGAGATTTGTCAAAGATTTTTGAAAATTAGCTAAAAATTTGTAACATTTTGACAAGGGGTGAAAATGTAAAGATTTCAAAAATTTATTCTATTTCATAAATTAGAAACATTTTTGTGTAGATGGTAAAAACATTTTGGAGTCAGAACAGAATTTCTTATGATTAAGGGTGAGATAGTAAATTTTAAAAATTTTTGGCCTTAAGTGTAAATAATTATGAGTATTTCTATAATTATTTATATCTTAGGGACTTTTTTGTAATTTACCATTATTAAAAAATTTTAATTGAGTAATTCAAGTAGTTTGTTTTAGTAATTATGTATTGATAAGAAAAATGAAATTAGGCGGTGTTTGAGAAGAGAAACAAGGAGGAGGAGAATTGTAAAAAGTATATCCACTTTTAATCGAGGTAGGTAATTCACATATAATTATAATTGAATGTTTTAATAGAATTCTTAAATTCTTTAAGAAATTCAATAAGGTCATTGTTGTTGAATTATGTTCTGGTGTTTGAAATTTTATGGATTGATATAAATTACTTGCTTTGTTATTACTGTATGTGATTGGATCATGAAATATAGTATGGCCTTGTTGGTATCGGTGAGTACGAACTTGATTTCAGTTCCTTGGTGAAAGCCCATAAACTTAAAATCTTGGGGGGCAGTCCCTGGGTATAAAGCCCCTAAAGTACGTAGGCCACACATTTTGGACGGCAGTCCCTGGGAATAGTGCTCCAAAATTATGCATTACATATAGTGATAATCATTCTTTGGTTATCGCTGTAGTGTGTGTATGTATATATATATATATATATATACACTTATTTATATCTATTCTTGATTAAGTGGGAGCATAATTACTTTTAAATTTACTTGATGAATATTAGTTATATGTGAATATCTACTTGGCTTTAGCTCACCCCTAACTTTTTAGGTTTTTGATGCAGCAAACACACGTAAACCATAAAGGAGGCCAAAATATTGCTAAAAGTATCCTAGAGTGTATTATTTTGTGATGTACAGTGTAATTGGTAGAATATTAAGATCAATTTGTAAATTGTACAAATTTAGTTATTATAATATGAAAAAATTTTGATAATATATTGTGAGGACTGTAGTTGGAGCTAATGAGATATATAGGGAGTGTCTAGAATTTCACCATATTGCAGGTTCATATGGATATCGTTTCTATTAGGAAAACTCTGCCAAAATTTTCCCAAACACAATAGTTTTCCTTACATTTTTTTTCCATAGAAACCTTAATTCACAAACCTTTATTTAGGGGGCGCGACATGCCGCACCCTCGGTGATGTTTCAGTCGCTCCCCGAAGTAAATCTTGTGCCCTACTGAATGTGCCCGACACCTCTACCATGCCTGCTCAAATGTTTCAATTACTCCCAGAAGTTTGTCCTGAACACTTTCGAACGCACATGATGCCTTTGCTGCGCCCGCGGGGATGTTCTAGTTGTTCTTGGAAGTCTATGCCATGCACTGCTGAACGCGACATACACCTTTACCCCGCCCGAAGCCTATGCCACACCCATGGGGATGTTTCTGGTCACTCCCAGAAGTTCATCCTGCGCACTGCTTAACTCATCGAATGCCTCTGCCGAAGCCGTGGGGATGTTCCAATCGCTCCCGTAAGTTCATACTCAACAATGCCAAATGCATCTAATTCTTCTGCCAAGCTTGCAAAATTTTCCGGTCACTTCCGTAATTTCGTTCTGAGTGCTGTTGAATGTGTCTGTTGCTTTTGCCTCACCTGTAAGGAATTTTCAGCTGCTCCCAGAACTTTGTCCTGTGCACTGCTGAATGCGTCTGTTGCTTTTGCCTCACCTGTAAGGAATTTTCAGCCGCTCCCAGAACTTTGTCCTGTGCACTGCTGAATGCAGCCGACTCCTCTATCGCACCCACGGGGATGTTCTAGTCACTCCTGGAAGTTCATTCCGCACACTAACCAATGTGCCCAAAGCTTCTACCACACCCACGGAGTTGTTCCGGTTGCTCCTGCGAGTTCATCCCGCACACTTTTGAATGCCTCTGACAGCTCTGCCACTCCCACGAGGATGTTTTGGCCCTCTTAAAAGTTCGTGCTGCGCAATGCCCAATTCATTTGACGCCTTTGCCAAGCTTGCAGGGATTTTATGGTCATTCTCAAAAGTACATCTCACGTACTGCCAAATGCTTCTGATACCGCAGCCACACATACATGGATGTTTTAGTCATACCCAAAAGTTCATCCCGGACAGTGCCCAATGGGCCCCAAGCCTCTGCTGCACCCACGGGGATGTTTTGGTTGCTCCCAGAAAATCATCCCGCACAAGGCTGAATGTGCCCAACACCTCTGCCATGCCCTCAGGGATGTTTCGGTCACTCCTGGAAGTTTGTCCCGCGTACCACCAAACGCGTCTGATGTCGCTGTCGTGCCTGAAAGGAAGTTCTGATCGCTCTCGAAAGTTCATTCCGAGCACTGGTAAACACATCCAACACATCTGCCGAGACCAGAGGATTTTCTGATCGCCCTTGAAGTTCGTCCCATGAACTACCCACAGCACCAAAAACCTTTGCTGTGCCCACGAGTGTGTTCTAGTTACTCTGGAAGTTCATTTTGTGCACTGCTGAACATTCTTACTACCTCTTTCGTGCTTGTAAGGATGTCCTAGAACCTCTTAGAAGTTTGTCCCGCGCACTGACCAACCCATCCGAAGCCTCTGTTGTGTATGCGGGGATGTTTCAGTCATGCTGAAAGTTCGAGTTGAGCCCGCAAGGATATTCCGGTTGCTCTCGAAAGCTTGTCTTGCACATTACTGAATGTGCCCGATGCTTCACCTAAGCCCGCGGTTATGTTCTGGTCGCTTCTAGAAGTTTGTCCTGTGCACTGCCTAATGCTCCTGAATTCTCTGCCGTGCCCACGGGGATGTTCTAGTAACTCCCAAAAGTTCATCCCTTCCGATGTCATAGCCATGCTTATGGTGATGTTCCAGTTACTCCTAGAAGTTTGTCCCGTGCACTTCCGAATGCGCCCAAAGCCTCTGTTGAGCCTACGGTAATTTTTTGGTTGCTCTCATAAGCTCATCCCATGCATTGCTAAACACGTTCGATGTCACTGCTGTACCTGTAGGGATGTTCTGGTTGCTCTGGGAAGCTTGCCTTGTGCATGGCTGAATGCGCATGACGCCTTTGCCACGCCCACTAGGATGTTTCGGTTGCTCTCGAAAGTTTGTCCAATGCACTGCTGAACGTGTCCGATGCTGCTGCTGTGCTTGTAAAGATTTTCTAGTCGCTTGCATAAGTTCATCATGCGCACTGCCAAACACACTCAATGCATCTTCTTCATCCATAGCGATGTTCCAATCACTCTTGGATGTTCGTCCCATGCACTACTGAATGTATCTGACACTGTTACTGCACCCACTGGAATGTTCTAGTCACTTCCAAAAGTTTGTCCCGAGCACTGCAAACGCATCCAATGCATTTACCGAGCCTGCAAGGCTTTTGTGGTTACTCCCGTAAGTTCATCTCGCACATTGCCCAATATGCCAAAACCATCGCCGGGCCAGCAGGCATGTTTTTGGTCGCAACAATAAGTTCATCCTACACACTGCCAAATGAATCCGATGCTTCTGTTACACCAGCAGGATGTTTCGGTCGCTCTCGAAAGTTCACATTGCCCAACGCACTTGATGACTTTGCCACGCCTATGGGATTGTTCCGGTCACTCCCGGAAGTTCGTCCCGCGCACTGCCCCAATATGCCTGATGACTTTGCCACACCTGTGGGGTTGTTCCGGTTGCTCCCAGAAGTTCATCCCGTGCACTGCCCAACATGCCTGATGCCTTGACTAAGCCCGTGGGGAATTTTTAGTCATTCTTGGAAGTTCATCCCATGTCCTGTCAAAAGTGTTTGACACCGCTGTTGCATCTGCAGTGATGTTCAGGTCACTCCTATAAGTTTGTCCCATGTCCTATCAAAAGTATCCAATGCCGCTACTGCATCTGCAGTGACGTTTAGGTTACTCCTAAAAGTTCATCCTGCACACTGTCAAACATGCCCAATGCCACTATCATGTGTACGAGGATTTTCCAGTCGCTCTTAGAAGTTTGCCCTGTGGACTCGCGAATGTGCCTGACGCTTCTGCTGCACTAACAGGGACGTATCGGTCATTCCCAAAAGTTCGTATGGCACACTTCTCAATGTACTTCTAGGAGTTGCGTTCCTTGCTTAAGAACTTAGGTTAAAGTTAAGAGTTGTCTTCTTCTACCAAGGCAAGTTATGATAGATTTAAGAGTTGTCTTGCCTATCCAACATATCCTTATATATATATATATATAGTTAACCCAAAGGACAACTTAGGGGACGTAAAATTAAGAAAAGAACTCAAGAATCAAACGAGATAGCAAGTTAGGATGGATTTCAATAGGTGTGCTGACCCCTAAGGTTTAGAAAAGTTAGGGAAAAAATTGGGACCCCAACAAATTGGTGCTTTTGTTGAGAGGTCAGCACAATCACCATCCAACTGGCAAGTAGCATGATCATCACAACAAATTATTGCTATAGTTGAGACATCAACACAGACATCAATCAATTGCAAGGAATCACAGTAACCATGTCATTCAGGCAGTATTCACCTTCACCACAACAGCAAACTAGTGAGGACTGTCTGAGAATTCTGACCTTAGAAAGGAGCCGATGCTCACTCGATGTCCAGGTAAGTGATATCAAATACAATTATTTTCTATCATCCATTCTCTTAAGCAATTGAAGAGAGATACACCACGAGTGGCTGGAAACACAAGTCTCAAATTGAGAAAACTGGGAGCCCACAGCAACCTAAAAGCTTGCATTCAGAGATCTCACGGCACATGAGTAGCTTCCCTCTCAAGAAAGGGGGAGAGTGCACATGAGTCTAGGGTGCAGAAGGGAGGTGCCACTGAATTTGCACCAGCGCCATGACCCCTATGATGAATACAATGACGATGAGGCCTTGGATTAAAGGCTAGCAATATGGCAGCCAAGGAGAATGTAGAGTCCTTATGAGGTAGAACATAGGCAGACAAATAGAAGACAAGAATGGCAACGCTACGACAGTCCAAACCACTACAGCCAACCAAAGGTAAAAATCAAATTCCCTACCTTTGAGAAAGGATATCCAATCGAATGGATCTCCAAGCTGAATTCTACTTTGAGAAACAAGGTGTAGAAAGGGGTGAAAGGGTTGATTTTGCATCCTATCACCTATGTGGAGAGCCAACCAATGGTGGTGTCGGCTTAAGGCTACCTATGGCCGAGAAGGTAGAAGGATTGGCTGGACAAGGTTCACAAAAGAATTGGTGAATAGATTCGACCCCTCCAACATCACCAATATTTGCTTCGAGTTTGATAGGAATCAAGTGTTTCCTTCATCAAATCCGGAGAGTGCTGCACTAGTTCAGAACTTGGAATACTCATCTCTGCCTCCTGAGATGCCAATCTGGAGAACAAGTGAAGACGTTTCATCACCAACAATTCTAGTTGATGATAGTAGAGGAAAAGAATTGTGCACAAGAGATGCATATGCACTTCCAGATGATAGCGACACTAAGGACACAAGTGTTCCAGGACAGGACTTGGTGTGCTCGAATGCCAAGATAAAGATGCAGATGTCTTGTGATGAGTCGAATAATGCATCTACCAAATGTCCTGATTCATCTATTCAGGTTTATGCTACTACTTCTACATCTTCTTTAGCACTACCAAGAGTGGAAGAACAGCAAATTAAAGTGGATGCAGAATCATATGGATTACAAGTGCATGCTCCTACAAATTATCCACAGAAAATACTCCAACAAGGACTGTGCAGGACCAATCTGCCTTGTTGGCTAAACCTGGATTAGAAGACAAAGTTTCCTAATCATATTCCTGTCCAGATTGAAGGACTTACTGATCTTTCACAGACAGCTTCACAAGCTGCAAGAGATCAGACCTTTAGACCATTCATTGTTTCAAACTGCAGCGGAAAATATGCATAGCATGCAGCAAGTTTTGCAAGGCACAAATATTGATCAAACACATCATCTGCACCTGTTTTAGACCCTCAATTCCCTAGACAGAAGAGGATTATTTGGGTTGCAGATTGAACACTAAAGATCCAGACATTCCATGCAATAGGTCAGGTGTTCTGGACAGCAACCCCATTGCCAGCACAAACGCCCAAAGTCGCATGGATAGCAAGGAGGAAGCTGAGGCAATACACTCCTCGGATCATGTAGAAGAAGGCGAAATCAACTTGCATGCAGTAGGGGCAACCACCAAGCCTACTGCCATGAGGTTGTTCGCAACCATAAATGACAAGAATGTTTTGGTGTTGATAGATAGTGGAGCCACCCATAACTTCATCAACACCAAAATTGGTCAAAACACTTCAGCTACGTCCAAAAAAGATTGCACCCTTTGAGGTAAGAGTGGCAAGCGGACAGAAGCTCAAGTGCTCACAAGTGATCAAGGCAGTAGCAATGCAGATTCAAGGAGTCAAAATAGAGTAGAACTGCATGTGTTAGCCTTGGCAGGCCTTGATGTGGTTTTAGGCAATGCGTGGCTTAAAACCATAGGCAAGATAATGTTCGACTATGAATCCATGGCCATGCACTTCCAATGGAAGGGAAGGGACTGCACGTGGGAGGCATCCACCACCAATGCAGCACATCATTGTGAGGTAAGTACCCTTGAACGACTATACAGAAAAAGGGCACAATGTTTTGCGGTTCTCTTGGCCACAAAGGAGGAAAACACAGTCGAACATCATACACACAAAGACATACCATGGAAGTAAGGAACCTACTGAGCAATTCAGAGATGTCTTAGGAGAGCCACAAGGGCTACCACCCTCAAGACATTACGACCATGCCATCCCATTAATCGACGAAACCAAGGCGATTAATGTAGCACCTTACCAGTATGCACACTTCCAAAAGAACGAGATTGAAAGACAAGTGGAAAGAGATGCTACAGCAAGGTATTATCCAACCTAGCACTTCCCCTTTTTCTTCTCCCTGTTCTACTTGTTAGAAAGAAAGATGGAAACTTGGAGGTTTTGCACTGATTACGAGCACTCAACCAAGCAACTGTCAAGGATCATTTTCTTGATCCCAACAATTGATGATATGCTGGACGAGTTACATGGAGCAAAGATGTTCACCAAGCTGAGATCTCAAGGCCAGATATCATCAAATATGCATGAAAGAAGAGGACGTGCAGAAGACAGCATTTAAGACTCATAGTGGACACCACGAGTACCTAGTCATGCCCTTTGGACTATGCAATGCACCCTCCACCTTTCAAGTAGCCATGAACCATGATGATCACATAGAACACTTAGCAAAAGTGCTAGAAGTGTTAAGAAGAAATCGTTTCATCATCAAGCCATCCAAGTGCACATTCATGCAAGAGGAGCTTGAATACCTGTCACATCATATCTGAAGATGGAGTGAAGGTAGACCAATGGAAAATAGGAGCCATGCAAACATGGCCAACTCCTAAGAATGTCACAGAACTTAGAGGATTTCTAGGTTTAACAAGCTACTATCGCCGATTTGTTCACAAATACGACCATTGCAAAACCATTAATGGATTTGCTGAAAGAAGGACGAATTCCTATGGACAGAGAAGAGTGAAGACACATTCAAGTTGTTGAAGCAAGCTATGTGTGAGACCTAGTGTTAGCACTGCCCGACTTCAACCAAACCTTCGAGCTTCACACTGACGCATGTCAAGATGGAATAGGTGCTGTCCTGAGTCAAGCCGAGAAGACCTATTGCATACATGAGCAGAGTCTTAGGGCTCATGAAGAAGGAATGGTAAGTATACGCCAAGGAGATGTTAGCCATCATCCATGCAGTCAAGGTATGGCAACCTTACTTCTTGGGAGGAAATTTCTGATCATTACAGATCAACAACCCTTGAGAAGCCTCATGGAGCAGAAAATTACCACACCAGAGCAGCAAAAGTTCCTTGTCAAGTTGCTGGGATACGAGTATGAAATAATCTACAAACCAGGCAAGGAAAACAAGGTGGCAGATGCATTGTCCAGAAGCAATGGAGGTCAAGCATTGTGGACAGCATGTGAGCCTAATGATGCATGCCTCACTGCCATTAGCAGAGCGAGTGGAATGTATGGAGAAATCAAGAGGCAATAGAATTGACAAAGCAAGCTCAAGAAGATCAAGAATTTTGACCCTAAGTTAGTAAATTCACCCTTAAGAATGGTATATTTGGCACAACCAGCAGGTGTATGTACCAAACATACCGGGACTAAGAGGGAAGATCTTGAATCACTTCCACAACTCACAGGAAGGAGGACATTCAAGATGGTTCTGTACTTACATGCGGATCAAGCTATTCTTTTGGTTGGAAGGATTCAAGGCAGAAGTCAAGAAGAAAGACAACAATTGTGACATTTGCCCATGGATAAAACCAGAAGATGGCAAGACCAAGGAATTGCTACAACCTTTGCCATTACCCATACAAGTTTGGAAAGACTATAATGACATCTAGCAGCAGTTTTCCAACTTCCACCTTGAGGACAAGGTGAGTCTTCAAGAAAGGGGGATTGTTGAGAACCTAAGTATGCAGGAAATGCAATGGGCAGAAAATGAGGGCAGCAAAGGAGAGCATGGGCCAGAAAATGTGCACAACAAGCATGGCAACAGCAAGTATGCAGCCCAGCAGTGAGCCTGGCCAGTATTTGACTTAATCCTAATCAATGAAGGACATTCATGCCAACAGGAGTTCCAGCAGAAAAGGATATCACACAAGAAGAACTCCAGCAGCAGTAGAACGTCCATGTCAAGAAGAGATCCAGCAGTAGGAGGACATCTACACCAAGCAAAGTTCCAGCAGCTACAGGACATCTATGCTAAGCGAGAGTTCTAGCAGCAGGACACTCATGATGAATTCCAGTAGCAATAGGATAGTCAGACAAGAAGAATTCTAAGGGCAGAAGGATATGCATTTAGAGTCCTAGTCCTAGAAGGATTAGGCAAGAGGAAGTGCAGCTGCTGTAAAATACAAGATAAGGTAGGAATTCTAGTCTAGGTAGAAATTCAAGAAAGACCAAGAATCCTAGTAGGATTAGGAAACAATGGGATAAGGTCTATCTTGATAATGTTTTAGTTGACTTAAAAAAGCTTGTTGACTTAGGAAAACATATCCTAAGTGGATAAGGAACCTAAATACTAGTTAAATTAAGATAAGACTGTCTTAGAACTATAAATACAGCCCATTATTTGTGAGAGGAAATATGCTCCGAATTTTGTTATTTCTCATTCATAATCAAAATCAGGTTAGCATTCTTGCTCACATTCTTGTTTATATTTTGGTTATCTTTTAAGAGCTGTCTTGAGATAACTTAGGCTTAAGACAAGGTTAAGAGTTGTCTTCCTTGCTTAAGAGGTTAGGTTGAAGTTAAGAGTAGTCTTCTTCAACGAAGGACAGCTTAGGGGACGTAGATATAAGAAAAGGACTCACGAATCAAACGGGACAGCAAGTTAGGAAGGATTACAGTAGGCGTGCTGAGCCCTAAGGTGTAGAAAAGTTGGGGAAAGAAATTGGGACCCCAACACGAACACACCGAATGCCTTTGCTGCACCCGAGGGGATGTATTGGTCGATTAGAGAAGTTTATCCTGTGCACTGCCGAACATGTCCAACGCCGCTACTGCACCCACGGTGATGTTCTAATTGCTCTTGGAAATTCATCCTGTGCACTGTTGAACGCGCTTGACGCCTCGTGGGGATGTTCTAGTTGCTGCCAGAAGTTTGTCTCAAGAACTGCCCAATACGCATGAAGCCTCTACTGTGCGGGTAAGGATATTCTGATCACTCCTAGAAGTTCATACTGCACACTGACAAACGTTTCCAATGCTGCTGCCGCACCCATGGAGATGTTCCCGTCACTCCTGGAGGTTTGTCTTGAGCACTGACGAATGCATCCAATGCCACTGCCGAGCCTGCAGGGATTTTTCTGTTGCTCCTAGAACTTCATCCTGCAAACTGCCAGTCACGCCAAATGCTGCTGCCACGCCCATGAGGATGTTCCAGTTGCTCCCCAAAGTTCATCTCGTGCACTGCCAGATGGACATGATGCCTCTGCTATGCCCACAGAGACATTCTGGTTGCTCCTGAAAGTTCATCCCGTGCACTGCCAAATGCACTTGAAACCTTTGCCGTGCCTGTGGGGATTATCTGGTTGCTCCCGAAAGTTCATACTGAGTACTGCCATATGCATCCAATGCCTTTACTAAGAGCACGAGGATTTTGCAGTTGCTCCCGCAAGTTCATACTATGCATTACCAAATATATCTGACTCTGCTGCTGCACCCACTGGCATTTTCTAGTCGCTCCCAGATGTTCGTTCTACGCATTGTCTAACATGCCCGAAGCCTCTACCGCGCCTGTAGGGATGTTTTAGTCACACTCGGAAGTTCGTCACACACACTGTCCAATGTGTCCAAAGCCTTTGCCGTGCTAGCGAGGATGTAATGATGTTCTGCCCTTCATGATGTTTGGCTGTGTTTTCCTCCTTTGTGGCCAAGAGAACCGCAAAACATTGTGCCCCTTTTTTGTATAATCGTTCAAGGGTACTTACCTCACAATGATGCACTGCATTGGTGGTGGATGCCTTCCATGTGCAGTCCCTTCCCTTCCATTGGAAGTGTATGGCCATGGATTGGTAGTCAAACATTATCTCGCCTATGGTTTAAGCCAACCATTGCCTAAAACCACATCAAGTCCTGCCAAGGCTAACACATGCAGTTTTGCCTTTATCTTGACTCCTTGAATCTGCATTGCTACTGCCTTGATAACTTGCGCGCACTTGAGCTTCTCTCCACTTGCCACTCTTACTTTAAAGGGTGCAATCCTTTTCAAACATAACTGAAGTGTTTTGACCAGTTTTGTGTTGATGAGTTATGGCTGGCTCCACTATCAATCAACACCAAAAAATTCTTGTCATTTATGGTTGTGAACAACCTCATTGCAGTAGGCTTGGTGGTTGTCCCTACTGCATGCAAGTTGATTTCACCTTCCTCCACATGATCCAGGGAGTGTACTGCCTCTGCTTCCTCTTCGCTGTCCATGCGGCATTCTTAATCTTCCTACATCTCTACTAGATCTCCTTTGCCAATTTTTTGAGTGCTAGAGAAATCCTTAACAGTGCTTAGGAATTGATTGCCAGTTTCCTCAAAATTCTGTCGGGCAGTAACTGACAATTGGTGCAACTTATTAAGTAGAAATACATTATCATTGCATGGAATGTCTGGATCTTCAGTGTTCAAGCTGCAACCTAAATAATCCTCATTCTATCTAGGGAATTGAGGGTCTAAAACACGTGCAGATGATGGTGTTTGATAAATATTTGTGCCTTGCGAAACTTGCAACATGCTATGCATATTTTCTGTTGTAGTTTAAACAATGAATGGTCTAAAGGTCTGATCTCTTGCAGCTTGTGAAACTGTCTATGAAAGATCAGAAAGTCCTTCAATCTAGACAGGAATATGATTAGGAACTTTGTCTTCTGATCCAGGTTTAGCCAACAAGGCAGATTGGTCCTGCACAGTCCTTGTTGGAGTATTTTTTTGGTGGATAATTTGTAGAAGCATTGGAATGTTCTTGCAATCCATTCGAAGAACTATTTGATCCTGTATCCAATTTAATTTGCTGTCTCTCCATCCTGGTCAGTGCTAATGAAGATGTAAATGGCAGTCTAGTGGAAACTATAGGAGCTCTTAAGTCATTGTTCTACAACTGATATGGTAGAGATGTAGAAGTAGCAGCATGAACATGAATAGATGAATCAGGACATTTGGCAGATGCATTGTTCAACTCATCACAAGACATCTGCATCTTTATCTTGATGTTCAAGCACACCAAGTCCTGTCCTGGAGCACTTGTGTCCTTAGTGTCATCTTCACTTGGATGTGTATATGCATATTTTGTGTGCAATTTTTTTCCTCCATTGTCATCAATTGAAATTACTACTGATGAAACGTCTTCACTTGTTCTCTAGATTGGCATCTCAGGAGGCAGAGATGAGTATTCTAAGTTCTGAACTGGTGCAGCACTCTTAGAATTTAATGAAGAAAAGACTTGATGCCCATCAAACTTAGAACAAATATTGGTGATGTTGGAGGGGCCGAATCTGTTCACCAATTCTTGTGTGAACCTTGTCCATCCAATCCTTCTACCTTCTCAGCCATAGGTGGCCTTAAGTCGACGCCACCATTGGTTGGCTCTCCCACATAGGTGATAGGATCCAAAATCAACCCTTTCACCCTCTCTCTACACCTTGTTTTTCAAAGTAGAATTCAGCTTTGGAGATCCATTTGGTTGGATCTCCTTTCTCAAAGGTAGGGAATTTGATTTTTACCTTTGGCTGGGTATATTGGCTTGGGCTATGCTAGTGCTGCCATTCCTCTCTCCTATTTGTCCGCCAAAGTTCTGCCTCATGACAACTCTGCATTCTCCTTGGCTGCCATACTGCTGGCCTTCTATCCAAGACCTCATCGTCGTTGTACTCATCATAGGGGATCATGGGGCTGGTGTAAATTCGGTGGCACCTCTCTTTTGCTCCCTAGACTCATGTGCACTCTCTCCCCTTTCTTGAGAGGGAAGCTACTCATGGTCAGAATCTTCCTCATGCTCATGGTGTCATGAGATCTCTGAATGCAGCCTTCTAGGTTGCTGTGGCAGTATGCTGCTCTTCTTTGCTCTGTTTGGCTTTGCCTTCCTGCCACTTGGGGTGTATCCCTCTTCAACTGCTCTAAGGGAATGGATGATGGATGATAGCTGCTATTTTACATCAGTTACCTGGTAATTGAGTAAGCATCAGTTCCTCTCTAAGGTCAGAATTCTTCCAAAGATCCTCATTAGTTTGCTGTTGTGGTGAGGGTGAATGTTGCCTTGATGACATGGTGACAGTGCTGACCTCTACATTGCATGGTGATGATGGATGATAGCTGCTATTTTATATCACTTACCTGGTCATTTAGTAAGCGTCAGTTCCTCTCTAGGGTCAGAATTCTTCCAAAATCCTCATTAGTTTGCTGTTGTGGTGAGGGTGAATGTTGCCTTGATGACATGGTGACAGTGCTGACCTCTCAACAGGAGCAGTAATTTGTTAGGGTCCTAATTTCTTGTCCCTAACTTTTCTACACCTTAGGGTTAGCACGACCTCTAAAACCTCTCCTAACTTACTGTCCCATTTGATCCTTGAGTTCTTTTCTTTGATTCTTGTCCCCTAAGCTGTCCTTTAGGATTAATTAATGATAAAAAGATATGTTGGATAGGCAAGACAACTCTTAAACCTATCACAACTTGCCTTGGTTGAAGAAGACAACTCTTGACTTCAACCTAAGCTCTTAAGCAAGGAAGACAACTCTTCACCTTGTCTTATGCCCAAGTTATCTCAAGACAACTCTTAAAAGATAATCGAAATATAAACAAGAATGAAGCAAGAATGCTAACCTTGATTCTTGATTAATGAATGAAAACTTATGAAATTCAGAGCATATGTCCATGCTCACAAATAATGGGCAGTATTTATAGTATCGGACAGCCTTTTCCAAATTTAACTACTACTTAAGTTCCTTACCCACTTAGGACAAGTTTTCCTAAGACAACTAGAAATCTTATCAAGATAAACCTTATGCAAATGTTTCCTAATTCTATTAGGATTCTTGGTCTTCTTGATTGACTAATCTTATTTTGACTAAACCTCTTTATCCCTATCTTATCTTATCTCCTAGAGCTGCTGGTCTTTATCTTGTTGTTTCCTTCTAAGATTAGGACTTCTTATGGCATGTCCTTCTATCCCAAGACTTCTTATTGTTGCGACTATACTATTGCTACTGGAATTCATCATGCGTGTCCTATTGTTAATAGAACTCTTCTTGGCATAGATGTCCTGCTGCTGCTGGAATTCTCTTTGGCATGGATGTCCTACTGCTACTGGAATTCTCCTTGGCATGGATGTCTGCTGCTGCTGGAACTCTACTTGGCATAGATGTCCTACTACTGCTGGAACTCTGCCTGGCATAGATGTCTTACTGCTGCTGGAATTTTCCTTGGCATGGATATCCTGCTGCTGCTGGAAATTTGCTTTGCGTAGATGTCCCTCTACTGCTGAAGCTCTTCTTGTCATGGACGTCCTACTGCTGAAGTTCTTCTTGATACGATTATCCTTTTTCAATTGGAACTCCTGTTGGTGTGAATGTCCCTTCATTAATTAGGATTAAGTCAAATACTTGCCAGGCTTTACTGCTGGGCTACACACTTGCTATTTTTAATGCTTGTTGTGCACATTTTCTGGCCCTTGCTCTCCTTTGGCACCCCATTTTCTGCTCATTGCCTTCCTGCATATTTAGGTTCTCAACATAAATGTGCCATATACCTCTGCCGACTTGCGGGGATATTCCTATTGCTGCAAGAAGTTTGCCTTGTGCACTGTCGAATTGTTGAGAACCTAAGTATGCAGGAAATGCAACGCGCAGAAAATAAGGTAGCAAAGGAGAGCATGGGCCAGAAAATTGCACAAGAAGTATGGAAACAGCAAGTATGCAGCTCAACTAGTATTTGACTTAACCCTAATGAATGAAGGAAATCTATGCCAAGAAGAGTTCTATTAGCACCACGACAGGCATGATGAATTCCAGTAGCAATGGGATACTCACAGCCAAATAGAATTCTAAGGGTAGAAGAATTTTCATTGAGAGCCATAGTCGTAAAAGGGGAAGCCCAGAGGAAGTCCAGTTGCTATACAAAACAAGATAAGGTAGGAATTCTAGTCTAAGCAGAAATTTAAAAACGAACAAGAATCTTAGTAGGATTAGAAAATAGTGTGATAAGGTCTATCTTGATAATGTTTTAATTGACTTAGAAAAACTTATTGACAACTCTTTTAAGAGTGATCTCAAGATAACTCTTAAAAGATAACCGAAATATAAATAAGAATGGAAGCAAGAATGCTAACCTCGATTATTGATTAATAAATGAGAAATATAAAAAATTTGAAGCATATGTTCTGCTTACAAATAATGGGCTATATTTATAGGACAGAGTCAAAACCTGGTCGTGCTTCACTGCTTGCCATGTGCATGTTTGTTGTGTGCACATTCTGGCCTGTTTTTGCTTCTCTTGCTGCTTGGCTTGTCACGCACATTTGCTCACAGTCCCTTTGCCTCCTAAGGTCCACAACACACGCGCACCTGACACTCATATTGTTTCTGCGGTGATGTTCCGGTCACTCACAGAAGTTCGACCCATCCACTGTTGATGCGTTTGACACCCTGTTCATGCCCATGGGAATGTTTCTGGTCTCTCTCAGAAGTTTGTCCAGTGCACTGCCAATGCATCCGAAGCCTCTGCCCGCAGCATCAGGGGATGTTTAGGTTAGTCTCCTAAGTTTGTTCCGCATGCTGTTAAATGTGTCCGATGCTGGTGCTGCACATGCGGTGATATTCCAGTCCGCAGAAAAGTTTGTCCCGGGCACTGCCAAGCCTACCTGACAACTTTGCCGCGCCCGCGGGGATGTTCCGGTTGCTCCCCAAAGTTAATCCTGTGCACTGCTGAGCATGCCCGACGCCTCTGCTTCTCCCATAGGGATGTTCCGGTCGCTCCTCAAAGTTTGTCTTGAGACCTGCAGAATGCGGTCGATGCCTATGCGGGGCTGCAGGGATGTTCTGGTTGCTCCCAGGAAATCAACCCGCGTGCTGCAGATTGCGCTCGATGCCTCAGTCGCTGCAGTGAGGATGTTCTTGTTGCTCCTTGAAGTTCTTCTCATGCACTGTCCAATGTGCCAGAAGCCTCTATTGCACCTAGGGGGATTTGTCGGTCACACTTGGAAGTTCATCCTATGCTCTACCGAACGCATCCATTGCCTCTGGCATGCTCGTGAGGATGTCCGGCTCACTCCCAGAAGTTTGCCCTATGCCTTTACCCACTCATCTGAAGCCTCCGCCTCGCCCGTGGGGATGTTGCGGTCGCTCCAAGAAGTTTGTCCCAAGCAACGCCAAACATGGCCAATGCATCCACCACACCCATGGTGATATTCCTATCGCTCTTACAAGTTCATCCCACGCACTGCAGAATACATGCAATTGCTCTGCTGTGCACAAAGGAATGTTTCCATCGCTTTGGAAGTTCATCCCGTGCACTGCCCAACATTCTTGAAGCTTCTGTTGCGCCCGAGGTGATGTTCTAGTCATTTCTAGAAGTTCGTCTTGCACACTGCCAAAGGCGCACGGCGCCTCCGCTGTGTCCATGAAGATGTTCAGGTTCCTCTTAGAAGTTCGTCCCAAACACAACACACTGCCAAAAGCGCCCAAAGCCTCCGCCACACCAGCAGGTATGTTCCAGATGCTCCCAAAAGTTCATCCCTGCAACTGCCAAATGCACCCGAATCCTCTACTGCACCCGTGGGGATGTATCGATCACTCCAAGAAATTCATCCTGCACACTGCCAAATATGCTGGACAACGCTACCACACCGGCAGGATGCTCCAGCCACTTCCGAAAGTTAGTCCTGCACAATGCTACATGCACCCAAACATCTGTTGTGCCTGCAAGGATGTTCCGGTCACTCCCCGAAGTTCGTCACATGCACTGTCCATGCACCCGATGCTTCTGCCATGCTTGTGGGGATATTTCGGTCACTCCCGAAAGTTTATCCTGTGCACTATGGAACGCACCCGATGCTACTGCCATGCCCTCGGGAATGTTCCTATCACTCCTCAAAGTTCATCTTGGCATGTTGAATGCCTAACACCTCTGCTGCGCCACGGGGATGTTGCAGAAGCTGTTGAAGTTCATCCTGTGTACTGTCAAACCAACCCAAAGCCTGTGTAGCACCCACAAGGATGTTTCGGTCTCTCTTAGAAGTTCGTCCCACTCACTGCCAATGCCCTGGACTCCTCTGGTGCGCCCGAGGGGATGATTTGGTTGATCAGGGAAGTTAGTCCTGTGCACTGCTTAACACGCCTTATGCCCTGCTATACCCACGGTGATGTTTCGCTCGCTCTTTGGAAGTTCGTCCCGTACACTGCCGAACGTGCCTGATGCCTCTACCATGCCCAAGGGGATGTTCTAGTTTCTCCGGAAGTTCTTCTCATGCACTGCCCAATGCACCAGAAGCCTCTACTCCACCTAGGGGGATGTTCTAGTAGCACCTGGAAAGTTTGTCCTGCACACTGTCGAATGTGCCCGATGTGTATGTGTTGAGAACCTAAGTATGCAGGAAATGCAACAAGCAGAAAATGAGGGCAACAAAGGAGAGCATGGGCCAGAAAATGTGCACAACAAGCATGGCAACAGCAAGTATGCAGCCCAGCAGTGAAGCCGACATTATTTGACTTAATCCTAATTAATGAAGGACATTCATGCCAACAGAGTTCCAGCAGAAGCAGGACATCCATGCCAAGTAAAATTCCAGCAGCAGCAAAACATCTATGCCAAGAAGAGCTCTATCAGCAGCAGGACACGCATGATGAATTCCAGTAGCAATAGGATAGTCGCGACAAGAAGAATTCTAAGGGCAGAAGGATACTCATTGAGAGTCCTAGTCCTAGAAGGATAGCAAGAGGAAGTCCAACTACTGTAGAAAACAAGATAAGTAGGAATTCTAGTCTAGTAGAAATTCAAGAAAGACCAAGAATCTTAGTAGGATTAGGAAACAATGGGATAAGGTCTATCTTGATAATGTTTTAGTTGACTTAGAAAAGCTTGTTGACTTAGGAAAAACATATCCTAAGTGGATAAGGAACCTAAGTACTAGTTAAATTAGGATAAGGCTATCTTAGGACTATAAATACAGCCCATTATTTGTGAGGAGGACATATGCTCGAATTTTGTTATTTTCTCATTCATTAATCAAGAATCAAAGGTAAGCATTCTTGCTGACATTCTTGTTTATATTTTCGGTTATCTTTTAAGAGTTGTCTTGAGATAACTTGGGCTTAAGTCAAGGTTAAGAGTTGTCTTCCTTGCTTAAGAGCTAAGGTTGAAGTTAAGAGTTGTCTTCTTCAACCAAGGCAAGTTGTGATAGGTTTAAGAGTTGTCTTGCCTATCCAACATATCTTTTATATATTAGTTAACCCGAAGGACAGCTTAGGGGACATAAATATCAGAAAAGAACTCAAGAATCAAACGGGATAACAAGTTAGGAAAAATTCCAGTAGGCCTGCTCTGGCATGTTGTGGGGTTGTTCTGGTCAATCTCGGAAGTTCATCCTGTGCATTGCTAAAATGTTCTAGTTGCTCTCGAAAGTTCGTACTGCACACTACCAAACACAAATGACGCCGCTATGGAGCCCACGAAGATGTTTCGATTGCTCTCGGAATTTTGTTCCTAACACTGTCGAATGTGCCCAAAGATATGTCATGCTGACTAAGATGTTCCGGTCACCCCCAATAATTCATCCCATGCAGTACCGAATGAGTTCGACGCTGCTGTCGTGCTCGTGGGGCTGTTCGGGTCACACCCAGAACTTCATCCCATGCACTGCCAAACGTGCCCAACCCCTCTGTGCGCCTGAGGGGATGTTCTTGTTGCTCATGGAAGTTCATCCCATGCACTGTCCCAATGCACCCAAAGCCACTATCACACCTATGGTGATGTTCCAGTCACTCCCTGAAGTACATCCCGTGCACTGTCGAACGTGCTTGACGCCTCTGTCGCACCCATGGGGATGTTTCGTCACTCACAGAAGCTCATCCCACGCACTGCCAAACATGACCAAAGCCTCTGCCATGCCTACAAGGATACTCCAGGTGCTCTCGGAAGTTTTTCTTGCACACTGCTGACCGCGCCTGAAGTTTTTGCTGCACTCGGTGGGATGTTCTGGTCTTTCCCAGAAGTTCATCCCGCACACTGCTGAACATGTCCAACACCACTGCCAAACATATCCGACACCACTGCTGTGCTCGTGAGGATGTTTTCTTAAGCCAACAAGCTTTTCTTAGTCAACTAAAACATTATCAAGATAAACCTTGGTCTTTTCTTAATCCTAATCCTACTAGGATTATTGGTCTTTCTTGAATTCCTACTAAGACTAGAATTCTTATTTTGACTAACTCTTTCTGTCCTTATCTTATCTTCTCTCCTCCAGTAGCTGAACTTCTTCTTGCCATTTTCTTCTTGGATTAGAACTTCTACTGTGGCATCTCCTTCCTCTCTACACCTTTGGGGTCAGCACACCTACTGGAATCCTTCATAACTTGCTGTCCCGTTTGATTCTTGAGTTCTTTTCTTATATTTATGTCCCCTAAGCTGTCCTTCAGGTTAACTAATATATAAAAGATATGTTGGATAGGCAAGACAACTCTTAAACCTATCACAACTTGCCTTGGTTGAAGAAGATAACTCTTAACTTCAACCTAAGCTCTTAAGCAAGGAAGACAACTCTTAACCTTGACTTAAGCCCAAGTTATCTCAAGACAACTCTTAAAAGATAACCAAAAAATAAACAAGAATGTGAGCAAGAATGCTTACCTTTGATTCTTGATTAATGAATGAGAAAATAACAAAATTCGTAGCATATCTCCTCCTCACAAATAATGGGCTGTATTTATAGTCCTAAGACAGCCTTATCCTAATTTAACTAGTACTTAGGTTCCTTATCCACTTAGGATATGTTTTCCTAAGTCAACAAGCTTTTCTAAGTCAACTAAAACATTATCAAGATAGACCTTATCCCATTGTTTCCTAATCCTACTAGGATTCTTGGTCTTTCTTGAATTCTACTTAGACTAGAATTCCTACCTTATCTTGTAATTTACAGCAGCCGCACTTCCTCTTGCCTAATCCTTCTAGGACTAGGACTCTAAATGCATATCCTTCTATCCCTTAGAATTCTTCTTGTCGCGACTATCCTATTGCTACTGGAACTCATCATGAGTGTCCTGCTACTGATAGAACTCTTCTTAGCACTGATGTCCTATTGGTGCTAGAACTCTGCTTGGCATAGATGTCTTGTTGCTGCTGGAACTCTACTTGGCGTAGATGTCCTCCTATTGCTTGAACTCTTCTAGACATGGACGTTCTGCTACTGCTGAATTTCTTCTTGATGCAAAATCCTTTTTCTGCTGGAATTCCTGTTGGTAGGCATGTCCTTCATTCATTACAATTAAGTCAAATACTGGCTAGGTGTCATTGTCAGGCTGCACACTTGCTGTTGCTATGCTTGTTGTGCACATTTTATGGCCCATGTTCTCCTTTGCTGCCCCATTTTCTGCCCGTTGCATTTCCTGTATACTTATGTTCTCAACATGAATGCGCTCGACGCCTCAAGCGCACCCGCGGCGATGTTTCGGTCGCTTCTAAAAGTTTGGCCTGAGCACTACCGAACATGTCTGACGCTTCTGCTGAGCCTACAGGGATTTTTTTGATCACTCTAAGAAGTTCATACTGTGCACTTTTGCACCCACAAGGATGTTCCAGTCACTCCCAGAAGTTCTTCCCGAACAGAGCTGAATGCATACAATGCCTCTGCTGTGCTTTTGGAGATTTTGTGGTCACTCCTAGAAGTTCATCCTAAACACTAGTGAATGTGCCTGAGATTGCTGCCGTGCCTACAGGGATGTTCTTGTCACTCCCGAAAGTTCATCCCATGCGTTGCTAAATGCACTCAACGGCTTTGCCGTACCAATAGGGTTGCTCTAGTCACTACCAGACATTCGGCTTGCGCATTGCCAAATGCACCCAACGCCGCTGTTGCATCCTCAGGGGTTTTTCAATCACTCTCGAAAGTTCTTCATGCACACAGCCAACTGCAGTGACACCTGTGCCGTGCCCACTAGGAAGTTTCAGTCACTCCTCAAAGTTCATCCTATGCATTGCCAAACTATTAAGAACCTAAGCATGCAAGAAATGCAATAGGCAAAAAATGAGGCAGCAAAGTAGAGCATGGGCTAGAAAATATGCACAACAAGCATGGCAATAGCAAGTGTGTAGCCCAGTAGTGAAGCCCAGCCAGTATTTCACTTAATCCTAATTAATGAAAGACATTCACACCAACAAGAGTTCCAGCAGAATGAGGACAATTGCATCAAGAAGTACTCTAGTAGCAGCAACATGTCTATGTCAAGAAGAGTTCTATCAGCAATAGGACACACATGATGAATTCCAGTAGCAATAGGATAGTCATGACAAGAAGAATTCTAAGGGCAGAAGGATATGCATTGAAAGTCCTAATCTTAGAAGGATAAGCTAAGAGGAAGTCTAGCTATTGTAGAATACAAGCTAAGGTAGGAATTCTAGTCTAGGTAAAAATTCAAGAAAACCAAGAATCCTAATAGAATTAGGAAACATTTGGATAAGGTCTATCTTGATAAAGTTTTAGTTAACTTAGAAAAGCTTGTTGACTTAGGAAAACATATCCTAAATGGATAAGGAACCTAAATACTAGTTAAATTAGGATAAGCCTGTTTTAGGACTACAAATACAAACCATTATTTGTAAGAAGGGAGATAAGCTCTGAATTTTGTTATTTTCTCATTCATTAATCAAAGAATCAAAGGTAAGCATTCTTGCTCACATTCTTGTTTATATTTTGGTTATCTTTTAAGAGTTGTCTTGAGATAACTTGGGCTTAAGACAAGGTTAAGAGTCATCTTCTTCAACCAAGGTAAGTTGTGATAGGTTTAAGAGTTTTATTGCCTATCCAACATATCTTTTATATATTAGTTAACCCGAAGGATAGCTTAGGGGACATAAATATAAGAAAAGAACTCAAGAATCAAATGGGACAGTAAGTTAGGAAGGATTCCAGTAGGCGTGCTGACCCCTAAGGTGTAGAAAAGTTGGGAAAAAAAATCAGGACCCCAACACAAATGCATTTGATGCCTTTGCCGTGCTTGTGGGAATGTTTTGGTCAGCTACGAAAGTTCATCCAACACACTGCCTAATGTGCCCAATACCGTTGTCATGTTTGTAGGGATTTTTCAATCACAACTGAAAGTTCGTAATGCGCACAGCCAAACGCACCTAATGCCTCTGCTGCGCCCACCAGGATGTTTTAGTTGCTCCCCAAAGTTTGTCATTCGGACAGCCGAATCCACCCAACACCTTTGACGCACCTGCAGGGATTTTCTGGTTTGCTCTCGAAGTTCGCCTTGCACACTACTGAATGCTCCTGGTGTCTTTGACACACCCGCGAGGATGTTTTGGTTGCTCTCAAAAGTTTGACTCGAGCACTGGTGTACGTGTACGACGCCTCTGCTGAGACTAAAGGAATTTCGCAATTACTCCTGGAAGTTCATCCTGAGCATTGTAGAACATGTCTGATGCTGCTACTGCATCCATAATGATGTTCTGGTCACTCTCAGAAGTATGACTCGTACAGTTATGAACGCGCTTGATGGAACATTTGCACCCGTGGGGATGATCCAATTGCTCCCGAATGTTTGTCCTACCCACTACTTAATTGTTGGCAGTTCTCATTCAATAATCAAGAATTAAAGGTTAGCATTCTTGTTAGCATTCTTGTTAACATTCTTGTTTATATTTTCGGTTATCTTCTAAGAACTGTCTTGAGATAACTTGGGCTTAAGAAGATGTTAAGAGTTGTCTTACCTATCCAACATATCCTTATATAGATTAGTTAACTCGAAGGACAGGTTAGGGGACATAAATATAAGAAAAGAACTCAAGAATCAAATGGGAGAACAAGTTTGGAAGGATTTCAATAGGCGTGCTGACCCCTAAGGTGTAGAAAAGTTGGGGAAAAAATTGAGACCCCAACAAATTGGTGCTTTCATCGAGAGATCAAAACAGCCACCAGTTGTGAAGTAGGACAATCACCCTTACAAATTAGTGCTCTAGTTGAGACATTAGCATAGACACTAATCAATTGTAAGGCATAATGGTTACCATGCCATTCAGGCAGCATTCACTTTCACCACAACTGTAATTTAATGAGGACTTTCAAAGAATTCTAACCTTAGAGAGGAACCAACACTCACTCAATGTCCAAGTAAGTGATATCAAATATCAATTATCTTTCATCATCCATTCTCTTGAGCAATTGAAGAGAGATACACCATGAGTGGCTGGAAAACAAGTCCAAACTGAGAAAACCAGGGGTAGCTTACTACCATAGCAACCTAGAGGGCTGTATTCAGAGATCTCGTGACACCAAGTGCATGAGGATGAATATGACCATGACCAACCTCCCTCTCAAGAAAGGGGGAGAGTGCGCATGAGTCTAAGGAGCAAAAGGGAGGTGCCACCGAATTTGCACCAGCCCATGACCCTTATGATGAATACAATGACAATGAGGTCTTGGATCGAAGGCCAGCAGTATGGCAGCCAAGGAGAATGCAGAGTCATCATGAGGTAGAACATTGCTGACAAATAGGAGAGAGGAATGGCATCACTACGACAGCCCAAGCCACTATAGCCAACAAAAGGTCAAAATCGAATTCCCTACCTTTGAGAAAGGAGATCCTACCAAATAGATCTCCAAAGTCGAATTCTACTTTGAGAAACAAGGTGTAGAGAGGGGTGAAAGGGTTGATTTTGCATCCTATCACTTATATGGGAGAACTAATCAAATGGTGGATCCGGCTTAAGGCCACCTATGGTTAAGAAGGTAGATGGATTGGCTGAACAAGGTTCATACAAGAATTGGTGAACAGATTCGGCCCCTCAGCATCACCAATATTTGCTTTGAGTTTGATAGGAATCAAGTCTTTCCTTCATCAAATCTGAAAGAGTGCTGCACTAGTTCAGAACTTAGAATACTCATCTCCGCCTCCTGAGATGCTAATCTGGAGAACAAGTGAAGATGTTTCATCACCAACAATTCTAGTTGGTGACAGTAGAGGAAAACAATAATGAACAGGAGATGCATATGCACTTCCAGATGATAGAGACACTAAGGACACAAGTGCTCCAAGACAGGACTTGGTGTGTCCAAATGCCAAGATAAAGATGCAGATGTCTTGTGAAGAGTCAAACAATGCATCTGCCAAATGTCCTGATTCATCTATTCAGGTTTATGCTACTCTTCTACATCTTCTTTAGCACCACCAAGAGTGGAAGAAAAGCAAATTAAAGTAGATGCATAATCATATGGATTTTCGTATGGATTACAAGTGCATGCTTCTACAAATTATCCACCAGAAAATACTCAACAAGGACTGTGAGGATCAATCTGCCTTGTTGGCTAAACCTGGATCAGAAGACAAAGTTCCTAATCATAATTCTGTTCAAATTGAAGGACTAGCTGTTCTTTCATGGACAGAATCACAAGCTGCAAGAGAACAGACCTTTAGACCATTCATTGTTCAAACTACAGTGAGAAAATATGCATAGCATGCAGCAAGTTTTGCAAGGCACAAATATTGATCAAACGCCATCATCTGCACTGTTTTAGACCCTTAATTCCATGGACACAAAAAAAAATATTTGGGTTGCAGCTTAAACACTAAAGATCCAAACATTCCATGAAACAGGTCAGGTGTTCTGGACAACGACCCCATTGCCAGCACAAACGCCCAAAGTTGCATGGATAGCAAGGAGGAAGCCGAGGTAGTACACTCTCCAGATCATGCGGAAGAAGGCAAAATCAACTTGCATGCAGTAGGGGCAACCACCAAGCCTACTGCAATGAGGTTGTTTGCAACCATAAATGACAAGAATGTTTTGGTGTTGATTGATAGTAGAGCCACCCATAACTTCATCAACACAAAACTGGTCAAAACACTCCAGCTATGTCCGAAAAGAGATTGCACCCTTTGAGGTAAGAGTGGCAAGTGGACAGAAGCTCAAGTGCATGCAAGTTATCAAGGCAGTAGCAATGCAGATTCAAGGAGTCAAGATAGAGGCAGAACTACATGTGTTAGCCTTGGCAGGCCTTGATGTGGTTTTAGGCAATGCTTGGCTTAAAACCATAGGCAAGATAATGTTCGACTATGAATCCATGGCCATGCACTTCCAATGGAAGGGAAGGGACTGCACGTGGGAGGCATCCACCACCAATGCAGCGCATCATTGTGAGGTAAGTACCCTTGAACGACTATATAGAAAAAAGGGCACAACATTTTGCGGTTCTCTTGGCCACAAAAGAGGAAAACACAAAGTCGAACATCATACACAGGAAGACATACCAATGGGAGTAAGGAACCTACTGGAGCAGTTCGGAGATGTCTTAGGAGAGCCACAAGGACTACCACCCTCAAGACATTACGACCATGCCATCCCATTAATCGACGAAACCAAGGCGATTAATGTAGCACCTTACCGTATGCACACTTCCAAAAGAATGAGATCGAAAGACAAGTGGAAGAGATGCTACAGCAAGGTATTATCCAACCTAGCACTTCCCTTTTTCTTCTCCCATTCTACTTGTTAGAAAGAAAGACAGAACTTGGAGGTTTTGCACCGATTATCGGGCACTCAACCAAGCAACTGTCAAGGATTGTTTTCGATCCCAACAATTGATGATATGCTGGACGAGTTACATGGAGCAAAGTTGTTCACCAAGCTGGATCTCAAGGTGGATATCATCAAATACGCATGAAAGAAGAGGACATGCAGAAGACAACATTTCAAACTCATAGTGGACACTACGAGTACCTAGTCATGCCCTTCGGACTATGCAATGCACCCTCCACCTTTCAAGCAGCCATGAATGACATCTTCAAACCTTATTTGTGCAGGTTTGTCTTAGTTTTCTTTGATGACATTTTGGTCTATTCTAGGAACCATGATGATCACATAGAACACTTAGCAAAAGTGCTAGAAGTGTTAAGAAGAAATCATTTCGTCATCAAGCCATCCAAGTGCACATTCATGCAAGAGGAGCTTGAATGCCTTGGTCACATCATATCCGAAGATGAAAGTGAAGGTAGACCAACGAAAAATAGGAGCCATGCAAACATGGCCAATTCCCAAAGAATGTCACAGAACATAGAGGATTTTTAGGTTTAACAGGCTATTACCGCCGATTTGTTCGCAAATATAGTGCCATAGCAAAACCCATTAACGGACTTGCTGAAGAAGGACAGATTCCTATGAAAGAAAGAGTGAAGATGCATTCAAGTTGTTGAAGCAAGCTAAGTGTGAGACCTCAGTGTTAGCACTGCCCAAACTTTAAGCAAACCTTTGAGCTTCACACTGATGCTTTACTCATGGTACAGAAAATTACCACCCTAGAGCATCAAAAGTTCCTTGTCAAATTGCTGAGTTATGAGTATGAAATAATCTACAAGCCTGGCAAGGAAAACAAAGCGGCAAACGCATTATCCAGAAGCAATGGAGGTCAAGTGTTGTGGACCGCATGTGAGCCTAATGATGCATGCCACACTGCCATTAGCGGACTGGAGTGGAATGTATGGATAGAAATCAAGAGGCAATAGAGATTGATCCCCAAAGCCAAGAGCTCACTGAGAAGATCAAGACTTTGACCCTAAGGAAGGAGGACATCACATACGGATCAAGCTATACTTTTGGTCGAAAACATTCAAGGCAAAAGGTAAGAAGAAAAACAGCAGTTGTGACATTTGCCCATGGATAAAACCAGAAGATTGCAAGACCAAAGGATTGCTACAACCTTTACGATTACCCCTACAAGTTTGGGAAGACTACAATAATATCCAGCAGCAGTTTTCCAACTTTCACCTTGAGGACAAAGGTGAGTCTTCAAGAAAGGGGGATTGTAGAGAACCGAACTATGCAAGAAAGGCAAAGGGCAGAAAATGGGGCGACAAAGGAGAGCATGGGCCAGAAAATGTGCATAACAAGAGTAGCAACAGAAAGTATGCAGCCCAGCAGTGAAGCCCAACCAGTATTTGACTTAATCCTATATAATGTAGGACACTCATGATGAGTTCCAGTAGCAATAGGATAGTCGCGACAAGAAAATTCTAAGGGCAGAAAGATATGCATTCAAAGTCCTAGTCCTAGAAGGATAAGCCAAGAGGAAGTCCAGCTGCTGTAGAAAACAAGATAAAGTAGGAATTCTAGTTTAGGTAGGAATTCAAGAAAGACCAAGAATCCTAGTAGGATTAAGACACAAAGGATATGGTCTATCTTGATAATGTTTTATTTGACTTAGAAAAGCTTGTTGACTTAGGAAAACATATCCTAAGTGGATAAGGAACCTAAGTACTAGTTAAATTAGGATAAGGCTGTCTTAGGACTATAAATACAGCCCATTATTTGTGAGGAGCGAATAAGCTACGAATTTTGTTATTTTCTCATTCATTAATCAAGAATCAAAGGTAAGCATTCTTGCTTCTATTCTTGTTTATATTTCGGTTATCTTTTAAGAGTTGTCTTGAGATAACTTGGGCTTAAGTCAAGGTTAAGAGTTGTCTTCCTTGCTTAAGAGCTAAGGTTGAAGTTAAGAGTTGTCTTCTTCAACCAAGGCAAGTTGTGATAGGTTTAAGAGTTGTCTTGCCTATCCAACATATCTTTATATATATATTAGTTAACCCGAAGGACAGCTTAGGGGATATAAAATAAGAAAAGAACTCAAGAATCAAACGGGATAGCAAGTTAGGAAAGATTCCAGTAGGAGTGCTGACCCCTAAGATGTAGAAAAGTTGGGGAAAAAATCGGGACCCCAACACTCTGCCACACTCACGGACATGCTCCAATTGCTCCCGGAAGTTCGTAGCGCGCGCTGTTGAATGCAACCTGTGCCTTTGCCTTGCCCACTGGTATATACCAGTCGCTCCCGGAATTTCATCCCAAGCACTGCCGAGCACACGTCCGATGCCTCTGCCGCACCCATGGGGATGCTACGGTCACTCCTGGACATTCACCCTGCACACTGCCAAATGTGGCCGGGACTCTGCAGCACCCTGGGGACATTCCAAATGCTCCTAGAAGTTTGCCCACGCGCTGTTGAATGCAACTGATGCCTCTGCCTTGCCCACAGGGATGTTCTGATCACTCCCGAAAATTTGTCCCACAATGCCCAATGTGTCCGAAGCCTTTGCTGCTCCTGTAGGGATGTTCCAGTCGCTCCGGAGTTTGTCCCGCACACTGCTGAACACTCCTAAAACCTCTGCCATGCCCATAGGGATGTTTCGGACATGCCTGGAAGTTCATCCCACGCACTGTCCAACATGCCCAAAGCCTGTGCCACACCCACGAGGATGTTCCGGTTGTTCCCAGAAGCTCGTCCCGAGCGCTGCTGAACGCGTCCAACGCCTCTTTTGTGCCTGCAGGGATTTTACAATTGCTTCCCAGAAGTTCGTCCTGTGCACTGTTGAACGTGCCCAAGGCCACTGCCTTGTTTGCGGGGTTGTTCAAGTTCATCCCGCATGCTGTCAAACGCACAGGAAGCAGCTTCCAAATGCACAGGAAACATCTGCCACACCCGCAGGGATGTTCTGGTTGCTCCCAAAAGTTGTTCCACGCCCTGCCAAATGCACCTGATGCCCCTGCCATGCCTGTAGGAATATTTCGGTCACTCAGCAGAAGTTCATCTCGAGCACTTCTGAACTCGTCCAACTCCTCTGCCGAGCCCACGAGGATTTTTTCAGTTGCTCCCTGAAATTCATCCAGTGCACTTCCATACAAGCCCGACACCTATGCCCCACCTGCGTGGATGTTCAGGTCACTCCTGGAAGTTCATCCTGTGCACGGCTAAACTGCCCAAAGCTTTAGATGTGCCTACACGGATGTTCCAGTCACTCCCAAAGTTCATCCCGCTCATGGCCAAACGACGAAGCCTATGATGTGCTTGCAGGAATGTTTTCAGTCTTTCCAGGAAGAAAGTCCCTGCACTGTCAAGTGCACCTAATGCCGGTTCCGTGCCTTCAGTGATGTTCTGGTCACTCCCGAAAGTTTGTCCCGAACACTATTGGGATGGACTGTTGGGGTCCCAATTTTTTTCCCAACTTTTCTACACCTTAGGGGTCAGCACGCCTACTGAAATCCTTCCTAACTTGCTGTCCTGTTTGATTCTTGAGTTCTTTTCTTATATTTACGTTCCCCTAAGCTGTCCTTCGGGTTAACTAATATATAAAGGATATGTTGGATAGGCAAGACAACTCTTAAACCTATCACAACTTGCCTTGGTTGAAGAACACAACTCTTAACTTCAATCTAAGCTCTTAAGCAAGGAAGACAACTCTTAACCTTGTCTTAAGCCCAAGTTATCTCAAGACAACTCTTAAAAGTAACCAAAAATATAAACAAGAATGTAACCAAGAATGTTAACCTTTGATTCTTGATTAATGAATGAGAAATAACAAAATTCGCAGCATATCTCCTCCTTACAAATAATGGGCTGTATTTATAGTCCTAAGGCAGTGTTATCCTAATTCAACTAGTACTTTGGAAGTTCTACAGCTGGAACTCTTCTTGACATGGAAGTTCTACTGCTGCTGGAGTTCTTCTTGATGCGAATATCTTTTTTCTGCTGGAACTCCTGTTGGCACGAATGTCCTTCATTGATTAGGATTAAGTCAAATACTGGCCATGCCTCATTGCTGGGCTGCACACTTGCTATTGCTATGCTTGTTGTGCAAATTTTCTGGCCCATGCTCTCCTTTGCTGCCTCATTTTCTGCCCATTGCATTTCCTGCATACTTAGGTTCTCAAGAATCCCCCTTTCTTTGAAGACTCACCTTGTCCTCAAGGTGGAAGTTGGAAAACTGCTGCTGTATGTCATTATAGTCTTCCCAAACTTGTACGGGTAATGGCAAAGGTTGTAGCAATCCCTTGCTCTTGCCATCTTTTAGTTTTATCCATGGGCAAATGTCACAATTGCTGGCTTTCTTCTTGCCTTCTACCTATTCTTTTGGTCAGAAGGATTCAAGGCAGAAGTCAAGAAGAAAGACAGCAATTGTGACATTTTCCCATGGATAAAACCAGAAGATGGCAAGACCAAGGGATTGCTACAACCTTTGCCATTACCCGTACAAGTTTGGGAAGACTATAATGACATCCAGCAGCAGTTTTCAAAACTTTCACCTTGAGGACAAGGTGAGTCTTCAAGAAAGGGGGATTGTTGAGAACCTAAGTATGCAGGAAAGGCAATGGGCAGAAAATGAGGCAGCAAAGGAGAGCATGGGCCAGAAAATGTGCACAACAAGCAACAGCAAGTATGCAGCGCAGCTGTGAAGCCTGGCCAGTATTTGACTTAATCCTAATTAATGAAGGACATTCACACCAATAGGAGTTCTAGCATAAGAAGGATAATCACATCAAGAAGAGTTCCAGCATAAGAAGGATAATCGCATCAAGAAAGACCAAGAATCCTAGTAGGATTAGGAAACAGTGGGATAAGGTCTATCTTGATAATGTTTTAGTTGACTTACAAAACCTTGTTGACTTAGGAAAACATATCCTAAGTGGATAAGGAACCTAAGTACTAGTTGAATTAGGATAAGGCTGTCTTAGGACTATAAATACAGCCCATTATTTGTGAGGAGGGTGTATGCTCCGAATTTTGTATATTTCTCATTCATTAATCAAGAATCAAGGTTAGCATTCTTGCTTCCATTCTTGTTTATATTTTGGTTATCTTTTAAGAGTTGTCTTGAGATAACTTTGGCTTAAGACAAGGTGAAGAGTTGTCTTCCTTGCTTAAGAGCTAAGGTTGAAGTCAAGAATTGTCTTCTTCAACAAAGGCAAGTTGTGATAGGTTTAAGAGTTGTCTTGCCTATCCAACATATCCTTTATATATAAGTTAATCCCGATGGACAGCTTAGGGGACATAAATCTAAGAAAAGAACTCAAGAATCAAACGGGACAGCAAGTTAGGAAGGTTTTTGGTAGGCGTGCTGACCCCTTAAGGTGTAGAAAAGTTGGGGAAAAAATTGGGACACCAACAAATTGGTGCTTTCATTGAGAGATCAGCACAATCACCATCCACTTGAGAAGTAGCACAATCACCCCAACAAATTTGCTCTTGTTAAGAGATCAGCACAGACACCAGTCAATTGCAAGGCATCATAGTTACCATGTCATCTAGGCAGCATTCACCCACACCACAGGAACAGACCGGGGAAGATTTCTCAGTCACCAACTGCAGAAGAATCCTTGCCTTGGAGAGGAACCTATCACCTATGTGGGGGAGCCAAGCAATGGTGGCATTGGCTTAAGGCCACCTATGGCCGAGAAGGAAGAAGGATAGGCTGGACAATGTTCACACAAGAGTTAGTGAACAGATTTGGCCCGTCTAGCATGACTAACTATGAGGGACAGCTTGCCAAGATCAGGCAAGAGGGATCTCTAGAAAGTTACCTTGAAGAATTCGAGAGGTTGGCCGAATTAGTAGGACATTGTCCAGATAGTGCACTAATTGGCACTTTTCTACACGAACCCTCTGCCGAGCCAACGGGGATGTTCCGGTAGGTCCGAGAAGTTCATCCCGTGTACAGCCAAATGTATCCGATGCCGCTGCCACGACTGCGGGATGTTCCTGTCACTCTCGGAAGTTCGTCCCCGTGAACTGCCGAACGCATCCAAAGCTGGCACTGTGCGCACAGGGATGTTCCGGTCCCTCCCAGAAGCTCGTCCCGCGCACTTCTAAATGCATCCAATGCCGCTGCTGTACCCACGGGGATATTCCGGTCACTCCTGGAACTTCGTCCCAAACACGGCTGAACACGTCCAAAGCCTCTGCCGCGCCTGTGGAGATGTTCCTGTCACCCCCGAAAGTTTGTCCCGTGCACTTCCAAATGTGTGCAATGCCGCTGCGGTGCCTGCAGGGGATTTTTGGTAGCTCCTGGAAGTTCATCCCAGGCACTGCCGAATGCGTCTGATGCCTCTGCTGCACCCATGGGGATGTTCCGGTCACTCCTGGAAGCGTCTGCTGCGCCCTCAAGTATGTTCCGGTAAGTTCAAGAAATTAATCCCATGCATTGCCGCACGTATTTAACACCACTGTCTCACCCATGGAGATGTTCTGGTCACTCCCGCAACTTCTTCCCACACATGGCCGAACACGCCCTAAGCATCTGCCACACCTGCAGAGATGTTCCATCACCCCCGAAAGTTGTCCCGAGCACTGCCTAACGCATCTGATGCCGCTACCGTGCCCGTGGGGAATTTTTGTTAGCTCCCAGAAGTTCGTCCCCAGCACTGCAGAACACTTCTAATGACTCTGCTACACTCATGGGATGTTCCAGCACTACTGGAAGTTCGTCTCATGCACTACTGAGTGTGCCCAAAGCCTCTGCCATGCCCTCAGGTATGTTGTGGTAGGTCCGGGAAGTCCATCTAGTGCACTGCCAAATGTATTTGATGCGCTGCCACGCCCGTGGGGATATCCGGTCGCTCCCAGATGTTCTTCCCACACGCTGCTGAACGCGCATGATGCCTCTGCCGTGCCCACGGGAATGTTCTGGTCGCTCCCAAAAGTTCATCCTGTGAACTGACAAACTTGCACAATGCCACTGCTGCACCCCAGCAGGGATAATTTGGTCCTCCCAGTAGTTCATCCCACGCACTGCAGAACATGCTTGACGCCGTTGCCACACCCGCAGGGATGCTCCAGCCACTCCCAGAAGTTCATCCCGCTCACAGTCGAGCTGTTGAGGACCTTAGGAGGCAAAGGGAGCGTGAGAGAATGCGCGCAAGGTGCCGGGCAGCAAGAGAGGCAGCAACCAACCAGCAAGTGCGCACAACCAGCATGCACGCAGCAAGCAGTGAAGCATGGCCAGGTTCTGACTCAGTCCTAATCAATGGCAGAAATGAAAGCCAAGGAGAATTCCAGCCACAGCAGGACATCCGTGCCAAGGAGAATTCCAGTAGCAGCAGGACATCTATGCCAAGAAGAGTTCTATCAGCAGCAGGACACTCATGATGAGTTCCAGTAGCAATAAGATAGTGGCGACAAGAAGAATTCTAAGGGCAGAAGGATACTTATTGAGAGTCCTAGTCCTAGAAGGATAAGCCAAGAGGAAGTCCAGCCGCTGTAGAAAACAAGATAAAGTAGGAATTCAAGAAAGACCAAGAATCCTAGTAGGATTAGGACACAAAGGATAAGGTCTATCTTGATAATGTTTTATTTGACTTAGAAAAGCTTGTTGACTTAGGAAAACATATCCTAAGTGGATAAGGAACCTAAGTACTAGTTAAATTAGGATAAGGCTGTCTTAGGACTATAAATACAGCCCATTATTTGTGAGGAGGACATAAGCTCCGAATTTTGTTATTTCTCATTCATTAATCAAGAATCAAAGGTAAGCATTCTTGCTTACATTCTTGTTTATATTTTCGGTTATCTTTTAAGAGTTTGTCTTGAGATAACTTGGGCTTAAGTTAAGGTTAAGAGTTGTCTTCCTTGCTTAAGAGCTAAGGTTGAAGTTAAGAGTTGTCTTCTTCAACCAAGGCAAGTTGTGATAGGTTTAAGAGTTGTCTTGCCTATCCAACATATCTTTATATATATTAGTTAACCCGAAGGACAGCTTAGGGGATATAAAATAAGAAAAGAACTCAAGAATCAAACGGGACAGCAAGTTAGGAAGGATTCTAGTAGGCGTGCTGACCCCTAAGGTGTAGAAAAGTTGGGGAAAAAATTGGGATCCCAACACGAGCACACCCGTAGCCTCTGCCACACCTGCAGGGATGTTCCAGTCGCTCCCAAAGTGTGCCCCTAGTACTGGCAAACAGTGCCTCTACCAAGCCCGCGGGTATATTCCGGTCGCTCCTAGAAGTTCATCCCGCACACTGCCAAACGCGCCCAGCGCTGCTGCTGAGCCCGCAGGGATGTTCCAGTCGCTCCTGTAAGTTTGTCCCATGCACTATCGCATGTGCCCGACAGCTCTAATGTGCCTGTTGGGATGTTCCGGTCGCACCCAGAAGTCAGGCTTATGCACTACTGAACACACCTGATGCATCTGCAGCTCCCTCAGGGATGTTCCGGTCGCTATTGGAAGTTCATCCTGCACACTGCTCAAACGTACCCAAAGTCCTTACCACGCCTGCGGAGATGTTCCAGTCACTTCCAGAAGTTCATCCTGTGCACTGCCCAACACACCCAAAGCCTTAGACTCGCCCCGAGGGGATGTTTCGGTTGCTCTCGGAAGTTTGTTCTGTTCACTGCCGATTGCACTGAACACTGCTGCTGCACCCACGGTGATGTTCCGGTCGGTCCCAGAACTTTGTCCCGCATACTGCCAAATACACCCGAAGCCTCTGCTGTGCTAGTGGGGATGTTCCAGTTACTTCCGGAAGTTCGTCCCACGCACTGCCGAATGCACCCCACACCGATGTTGCGCCCGTGGGGATGCTCCGGTTGCTCCCAGAAGTTCATCCCTTGCAAGCTGAACATGCCCAACGCTGATACTGCACCGGTGGGGATTTTCCAGTCGCTCTCGGAAGTTCATCCCACACACTGCCATACACACCTCACGACGCTGCTGTACCCTCGGGGATGTTTTGGTCACTCCCCGAAGTTCATCCTGGTTAGTGGGGATGTTCCGGTCACTCCCTGAAGTTTGTCTCATGTACTGCAAAATGTAACCAACACCTCTACAGTGCCCGCGGGGATGTTTTAGTCGTTCCCCAAAAGTTCGTCCCACGCACTGCCGAACATGCCTGACACTTCTGCCTCTCATGCAGGGATGTTCCAGAAGCTCCCGAAATTTAATCCTGCACAATGCCAAATGCGCCCGAAGCTTCTGCCATACCCGTGGGGATGTTTTGGTCACTCCTATAAGCTCGTCGCGTGCACTGCCAAATTAGCCCGATGCATCTGCTGAGCCTGCGCGGATGTTCCGGTCACTCTGGAAAGTTCATCCCACGCACTGCAAAAAGTGACTGATGCCACTGTCTCGCCTGCGGGGATGTTAAAGTTGCACCCAGAAGTTTGACCCCGCACTGCAAACATGTCGGAAGCCTCTGCATGCCCAGGGGGATGTTCCGCTAGCTCCCGGAAGTTCATCCCGCGCACTGCAATGGTGCCTTACACCTTCACCGCACCTGTGGGGATGTTCTGGTCGCTACCGGAAGTTTGTACTGTGCACTGCCCAATGCACCCAAAGCCTTTGCCACGCCATAGGGATGTTCTGGTCAGTCCTGGAAGCTTGTCCCGTGCACTGCTGAACATGTCTGACACCTGCCGAGCTGCGAATTTCAGTTGCTCCTGGAAGTTCATCCCTGAGCACTGCAAAATGCGCTCGATGCCTCTGTTACGCCCGTGGGGATATTCTGGTCACTCCCTGAAGTTTTTGCTGCATAGTGCTGAAGTGTCCGATGCCGCTGCTGTGCCTACAGGGATGTTATGGTCGCTCCTGAAAGTTCGTACCATGCATTGTCAAACACGCCTGACGTCTCTGCTGCGCCCACCGAGATGTTCCGGCTGCTCCTGGAAGTTTGCCCTGCACACTGCTGAACATATCCAATGCTGTTGCCGCACTCACAGGAATGTTCTGGCCGCTCCCAGAAGTTCATCCTGCGCACTGCAAAATGCTCCCAAAGCATTGCTGTGCCTGTAGGGATGTTCCATTAACTCCTAGAAGTTAGTCCCGCGCTCTTCCAAATGTGCTCAAGGCATCTGCCATGCCTGTGGTGATGTTCCGGTCGCTCCAAGAAGTTTGCCCTGAGCACTGCTGAATGCATCAGACACCTCTGCCGCAACCGCAGGGATGCTCCGGTCACTCCAGGAAGTTCATCCTGCACACTGCCAAATGCGCCAAGTGCCTCTTCTGTGCCCGCCGGGATGTTCCGGTTGCTCCTGGAAGTTCATCCTGCACACTGCCAAATGTGCCAAGTGCCTCTTCTGCGCCTGCCAGGGATGTTCTGGTTGCCTCTGGAAGTTCGTCTGGTGAACTGCCCAACACGCCCAAAGCCTCTGCTGCGCGCCGAGCTGGGATGTTCTGGCTGCTCCCAGAAGTTCGTCACACGCACTACTGAACACGCCAGATCACTCTGCCTCGCCCGCAGAGATGTTCCGATTGCTCCCAGAAGTTCGTCGCACGCACTGCCGAACGCAACCTGCACCTTTGCCATGCCACGGGTATATTCCAGTTGCTTCTGGAAGTTTCGTCCCAAGCATTGCCAAATACGTCTGATGCCCTCTGCCGCACCCATGGGGATGTTCCTGTCACACCCACAGTTTGTCCCGGCACTGCCAAACGTGCCAGACAACTCTGCAGCAGCGCGTGAGGATGTTCCAAATTCTCCTGGAAGTTTGCCCATGCGGTGCTGAATGCAACCGACGCCTGTACCTTGCCCGCGGGGAAGTTTCGGTCATTCTCGGAAATTCATCCTGCGCAATGCCCAATGTGCCCAAAGCCCTTGATGTTCTGGAAGTTTGTCCTGAGCACTGCTGAGCTCTCTTGGCATTGGTTTTGGTTGCTCCTAGAAGTTTGTCCTGAGCACTGCTGCCTCTCTTGCTGCTTGGCACCTTGCGCACATTCACTCACACTCCCTTTGCCTCCTAAGGTCCTCAACAATTTGGCAGCATGCGGGACAAACTTCCGGGAGCTACTGGAACATCTCCGGTCAGGGTTGTTCTGGTCGCTCCTGGTAGTTCATCCCATGCACTGCCCGATGTACCTGAAGCCTTTGCCGTGCCTGTGGGAATATTCCGGTCACTCCATGAGGTTCATCCAACAGACTGCCCAATGCGACCAAAGCCTCTGCAGTACCCAAGGGTATGTTCTGGTTGCTCTCGGATGTTTGTTGCATGTAATGCCCAACGAGACCGAAGCCTCTGCAGTGCCCACGGGGATGTTCTGCTCGCTCCCTGAAGTTCATCCGACACCAATGCCGTGCCTGTGGGGATCTTCCGGTTGCTCTCAAAAGTGTCCCACACACTGCCCAATGCGCTTGAATCCTCTACCACGCCTGCGGGGATGTCCCGGTTGCTCCTGAAAGTTCATCCTGTTCACCGCCGATGTGTCCAATGCTGCTCCTGTTCCTGCAGAGACGTACCAGTCGCTCCCGGAGGTTCATCCTGTGCCCTGCCGAACGCGACCATTGCCCTTTGTTGCACCAGCGGGGATGATCTGGTCACTCCAGGAATTTCATCTTGCACCTGCCAAATACATCTGAAGCCTCTGCTGCGCCTGCAGGATGTTACAGTTGCTCCCGGATGTTCGCCCTGTGCACTGCCCAACATGGCCGAAGCCTCTGCTGTGCCCACGGGCATAATCCGGTTGCTCCCCAAAGTTTGTCATGCACACTGCTGAACTCACCCAATGCTGCTGCCACATCCGCGGGGATGTTCTGGTCGCTCCCGGAAGTTCGCCCCATGCATTGCCGAATGCACTCGATGCCTCTGCCATACCTGCAGTGATGCTCCGGAAGCTCTCAGCAGTTCATCTCACACGCTGCCAAATGCGCCTGATGCCACTGCCATGCCTGGAGGGATGTTCCGGTAGCTTCCAGAAGTTCATCTCACACACTGCTGATCGCGTCCGATGCCTCTGTGCCGCCCATGGGGACATTCTGGTCGCAACTGGATGTTTGTCCCACACACTAACAAACGCACCCGATGCCTCTCCCGTGCCCACAGGGATGTTCTGGTTGCTCCCGGGCGTTCATCTCGAGCACTGCTGAATGTGCCCAACACCTCTGCTGAGCCCGTGGTGATTTTCTGGTTGCTCCTGGAACTTTGTCCCACGCACTGCCTAATGCGCCAAATGCAGCTGCCACGCCCACAGGGATGTTCCGGTGGCTCTCAAAAGTTCATCCCATGCACTGTCCAATGCACTGGAAGCCTCTTCCATGTCAGGGGGGATGTTCCAGTAGCTCCCGGAAGTTTGTCCCACACACTGCCAAATGTGCCTGACTCCTCTGCAGTGTCTACAGGGTTGATCCAGTGGATGCACCCGATGCCGCTGCCATGCCCGCATGGATGTTGTGGTCACTCCACGAAGTTCATTGCACGCACCCAATTCCTGTGTTGCGCCCATGGGGATGTTGTGGTTGCTTCTAGAAGTTCATCACATGCACTGCCGAATGTGCCGGATGCTGCACCCACGCCTGTAGGGATGTTCCGGTCTCGCCCAAAAGTTCGTCCCATGCACTGCCCAATGCACCAGAAGCCCGGCCACTCCCATAAGTTTGTCCCACGCACTTCCAAACATGCATGACTCTGCTACTGTGCCAGCAGGGATGTTCTTGTCACTACCAAAAGTTCTTCCCATGCAATGCCAAATGCGTCCAAAACCTCTGCCATGCCCGGGGGATGTTCCGGTCACTCTCGAAAGTTCATCCCAAGCACTGCAGAATGTGTCCGACGCCTATGCCACACCCGCGTGGATGTTTTGGTCATTCCTGGAAGTTTGCCCCATGCACTGCCGAACACGCCCGATGCCTCTTCCGTGTCCACAGGGATGTTCCGGTCATGCCTGGAAGTTCGTCCCATGCACTGAACAACACAGCTGATGCCACTGCAACACCCACTCGGATGTTCTGGTCACTCCCAGAAGTTTGTCCCGTGCACTGCAGAGTGTGCCCATCCATCTGCCCTGCCTGCAGGGATGTTTTGGTCACTCGTGGAAGTTTGTCCTAAACGCTGCCGAATGTGTCCGACACCTCTGCTGCACTCAAGGGGTTGTTCCAGTCACTACCAGAAGTTTGTCCCACACTGTTTGGGTTGCCCTGGAAGTTTACCCCACGCACTAGCCCACACGCCCGAAGCCTCAGCCCCACCCGCGGGGACGTTCCAGTCACTCGTGGAAGTTCGTCCTGCCTACTGCCCAACATGCCCAAAGCCTCTGCTGCACCTGCGGGGATTTCCAGTCACTCCCAAAAGTTCATCCCACGCACTGCCGAATGTGTCCGATGCTGCTGCCATGCCTGTGGGGATGTTTCAGTGGCTCCCGGATGTTTGTTCTGCTGTGTGAGTGGAGATGTTCTGGTCACTCCCCAAAGTTCATCCCATGCACTGCCGTACATGCCCAATGCTTCTACTGCACCTAGGAGGATGATCCAGTCACTCCCAGAAATTCATCCCGAGCACTGCCGAACGCGTCCAACGCTACTACCAAGCCAGTGGGGATTTTCTGGTCACTCCAGGAACTTCGTACCGCACACTGCCGGATGTGTCAAATGCCACTGCTGCAGGCACGGGGATGTTCTGGTCGCTCTGGAAGTTTGTCCCACACAGAGCTTAACTCACTGAGAACCTCTGCCCCTCCCGGGGGGATGTTACGCCAGCTTCAGGAAGTTCGTCCTGCACACTGCTGAAGGGGACTGGAAGCCTCTGCCATGCCTGGGGGGATGTTCCAGTCGCTCCCGGAAGTTCATCCCGCGCACTGCCAAATGCACCCAATGCCTCTGCCGCTCCCACGGGGATGTTCCAGTTGATCTCACAAATTCATCCCATGCACTGCAGGATAACCCTGATGCCGGTACTGCACCCGCCGGGATTTTCCAGTCATTACCCTGAAGTTCGTCGCACGTACTGCTGAACGTGCCTGAAGCCTCTACCATGCCCATGGGGATGTTCTGGCCACTCCCAGAAGTTTGTCCCTCGCATGGCCAAACACGCACAACACCTTTGCCATGCCTGCTTGGATTTTCCAGTCACTCCCAAAAATTCATCCCTCGCACTGCCGAACATGCCCGATGCAGCTGCAGCGCCCGCAAGGATGTTCTGGCTGCTCCTAAAAGTTCGTCCTGCACACTGCCGAACATGTCCGATGCCACTGCTTTGCTTGTGGGGATGTTTCGGTCGCTCCTGGATGTTCATCCTGCACACTGCCGAACATGCCCAATGCCGCTGCCGCACCCATGGTGATGTTCTGGCTCTCCCTGAAGTTCATCCTGTGCACTGCCAAATGCGCCTGAAGCCTCTGCCATGCCAGCAGGGATGTTTTTGTCGCTCCCAGAAGTTCATCCCAAGAACTGCTGAATGCGTCTGATGCCTCTGCCGCGCCCGCGTGGATGTTTCAGTCACTCCCGAAGTTTGTCGCGCGTACTGCAGTACTGTTGGGGTCCCGATTTTGATTCTTAAAAGATAACCGAAATATAAACAAAAATGTAAGCAAGAATGCTAACCTTGATTCTTGATTAATGAATGAGAAATCTACAAAATTCGGAGCATCTGCTCCTGCTCACAAATAATGGGTTGTATTTATAGTATTGGACAGCCTTATCCTATTTCAACTAGTACTTAGGTTCCTTATCCATTTAGGATAAGTTTTTCTAAGTCAATAGGGTTTCCTAAGACAACTAGAACCTTATCAAGAGAGACCTTATACAAATGTTTCTTAATTCTACTAGGATTCTTGGTCTTTCTTGAATTTCTACCTAGACTAGAATTGCTACCTTATCTTGTATTCTACAGTGGCTAGACTTCCTCTTGGCTTATCCTTCTAGGACTAGGACTCTCAATGAGTATCCTTCTGCCCTTAGAATTCTTCTTGTCATGACTATCCTATTGCTACTGGAATTCATCATGCATGTCCTGCTGCTGATAGAATTCTCCTTGGCATGGATGTCCTGCTGCTGCTGGAACTCTGCTTGGCGTAGATGTCCTCCTACTGCTGGAACTCTTCTTGACATGGACATCCTGCTGCTGCTGGATTTCTTCTTGATGCGATTATCCTTCTTCTGCTGGAATTCCTGTTGGTGTGAATGTCCTTCATTAATTAGGATTAAGTCAAATATTGGCGGGCTTCACTGCTGGGCTGCATACTTGCTGTTGCCATGCTTGTTGTGCACATTTTCTGGCCCATGCTCTCCTTTGCTGCCTCATTTTCTGCCCGTTGCATTTCCTGCATACTTAGGTTCTCAACAGTTCAGCAGTGTGCGCGACGAACTTCTAGAGAGCGACTGGAACATCCCCAAGGGTGCAGCAGCAGTGTCATTCGTGTTAGGCAGTACGCGGGACGAACTTCCGGGAGCCACCAGAACATCGCTGCGGCTAGTGGCATTGGACACATTCGGCAGTGTGCAGGATGAACTTGCGGGAGTGACCGGAACATCACTGTGGCACAACAGAGGCTTGGGGCATTGGCAGTGCACGGGACAAACTTCCAAGAGCGACCAGCACATGCCTATGGGCACGGCTGAGGCGTTAGGCGCTTTTGACAGTGTGAGGGACATACTTCCGGGAACAACCAGAACATCCCCGCAGGCATGGCAGAGGTGTCGGGCCCATTCAGCACTGACAGGATGATCTTCTGGGAGACACCCGAACATCCCCACAGGTGCAGCAGCAAGGCTTCAGGCACATTGAACAGTCCATGGGATGAAACTTCTGGGAGCAATCAAAAAATCACAGCATGCTCAGTAGAGGCATCGGGCTTATTCTGCAGTGCATGGGATAAACTTCTGGGAGTGACCGGAACATCCCCAAGGGTGTGCCTGAGGAGTTGACTGTGATCTGCCGGGCGCGGGGAAAACTTCCTGGAGCAACTAGAACATCCCAGCAGGCACAGCAGAGGCATCGGGCGCATTCGGCAGTGCACGGAACAAACTTCCGGGAGTGACCAGAACATTGCAGCAGGGTGCGGCAGAGGCATCGGGCACGTTCGGCAGTGCATGGGATAAACTTCAGAGATTGACCTCAACATTCCCCCGGGCACGGCAGCGTCATCAGACATGTTCGGTAGTGCATGGGACGAACTAATGGGAGTGACCAGAACATCCTGCAGGCATGGCGGAAGCTTTAGTTGCATTAGGCAGTGCATGGTAAGAACTACCTGCAGCGACAGTTTTGGTTGCGTTAGGCAGTGCATGGTATGAACTTCTGTGAAGCACCAGAACATCCTTGCAGATACTGCTGAGGCATTAGGCACATTTGGCAGTGCGCAGGAGGAACTTCTGGGAAGTGACTGAAACATCCCTGCAGGTGCGGCAATGGTGTTCGGCACATTCGGCAGTGCACGGAACAAACTTTCAGTAGTGACCGGAAAACCCCCGCAGGCTCAGCAGATGCGTTGGACATAATCAACAGTGTGTGGGATGAACTATGGTGAGCGACCGGAACATCTCTACGGGCACGCGGCAGCGGTGTCAGGCCCATTTGTGTTGGGCTCCTGATTTTCCCCCCAACTTTTCTACACCTTAGGGGTCAGCACGCCTACTGGAATCCTTCCTAACTTGCTGTCCCGTTTGATTCTTGAGTTCTTTTCTTATTTTATATCCCCTAAGCTGTCCTTCGGGTTAACTAATATATATAAAGATATGTTGGATAGGCAAGACAACTCTTAAACCTATCACAACTTGCCTTGGTTGAAGAAGACAACTCTTAACTTCAACCTTAGCTCTTAAGCAAGGAAGACAACTCTTAACCTTAACTTAAGCCCAAGTTATCTCAAGACAACTCTTAAAAGATAACCGAAATATAAACAAGAATAGAAGCAAGAATGCTTACCTTTGATTCTTGATTAATGAATGAGAAAATAACAAAATTCGTAGCTTATGAGCTCCTCACAAATAATGGGCTGTATTTATAGTCCTAAGACAGCCTTATCCTAATTTAACTAGTACTTAGGTTCCTTATCCACTTAGGATATGTTTTCCTAAGTCAACAAGCTTTTCTAAGTCAAATAAAACATTATCAAGATAGACCTTATCCTTTGTGTCCTAATCCTACTAGGATTCTTGGTCTTTCTTGAATTCCTACTTAGACTAGAATTCCTACTTTATCTTGTTTTCTACAGCAGCTGGACTTCCTCTTGGCTTATCCTTCTAGGACTAGGACTCTCAATAAGTATCCTTCTGCCCTTAGAATTCTTCTTGTCGCGACTATCCTATTGCTACTGGAATTCATCATGCGTTTCCTGCTGCTGCTGGAATTCTCCTTGGCTTTCATTTCCGCCATTGATTAGGACTGAGTCAGAACCTGGCCGTGCTTCACTGCTTGCTGCGTGCATGCTGGTTGTGCGCACTTGCTGGTTGGTTGCTGCCTCTCTTGCTGCCTGGCACCTTGCGTGCATTCTCTCACACTCCCTTTGCCTCCTAAGGTCCTCAACAATTTGGCAGTGTGTGGGACAAACTTCTGAGATCGACCGGAACATCCCTGTAGGCAGTGGCAGCAGCGATGGACGCATTTGGCAGTGTGCGGGATGAACTTCTGGGAGTCACCAGAACATCCCCAGGGTGTGGCACGGTGTTGGACACGTTGGCTGTGTGCAGGATGAACTTCCAGGAGCGACCAGAACATCCCTGCAGGTGCAGCAGCGTCATCGGGCGCACTTGGCAGTGCACAGGACATTCTTCCTGGAAAGACCGGAACATCCCCGCAGGCATGTCAGAGGCTTTGGTCGCTTGGCCATGCACGGGATGAACTTCCGGAGCGACTAGTACATCCCCGGGCATGGCAGAGGCTTCGGTCGTGTTTGGCAGTGCATGGGACGAACTTCGGGGGCGACAGGAACATTCCCGCAGGGCACTGCAGCGGCGTCGATGCGTTTGGCAGTGCTTGGGACAAACTTCTGGGAGCAACTGGAACATCCCATGGGTGCGCAGCAGGTGTTGGGCGCATTTGGCAGTGTGCGGACAAATATGTGGGAGTGACCGGAACATCCCCGGGCACAGCAGCAGCATCGGGCGCGCTTGGCAGTGTGCGGGACAAACTTCTGGGAGTGATCAGAACATCCCTGCAGGCACGGCACCGGCATCAGGTGCACTTGGCAGTGCACAGGACATTCTTCCTGGAAAGACCGGAACATTCCTGCAGGTGCATCAGAGGCTTCTTTGCTTGGCCATGCATGGGATGAACTTCTGGGAGCGATAGAAACATCTGTGTAGGCACATCTGAGGCTTCGGGCGCGTTGGGCTGTGCACAGGACAAACTTCCAGAGTGACCTGAACATCCACGAGGTGGGGCATAGGTGTCGGGCTTGTATGGAAGTGCACGGGACGAACTTCGGGGAGCAACCAGAAAATCCTCGTGGGCTCAGCAGAGGCATCGAGACGAGTTCGGAAGTGCTCAGGACAAACTTCTAGGAGCAATCGAAATATTCCCGCGGGCATAGCAGGGGCGTCAGGCACATTCGGCAGGGTGCAGAACAAACTTCTGGGAGCGACCAGAACATCCCTGCGGGAACGACATATGCTTCCTGTGCATTCGGCAGTGCGCGGGACAAACTTCTGGGAGCAACTGGAACATCCCTGCAGGCACGGCAGCAGCTTTGGGCACGTTCAGTAGTGCACAGGATAAACTTCTGGGAGCGATCGTAAAATCCCTGCAGGCTCAGAAGAGGTGTCTGACACATTCAGCAGCACTCGGGACAAACTTCTGGGATGACCGAAACATCCCCGTGGGCATGGCAAAGGCTTCGGGCACGTTGGACAGTGCACGGGATGAACTTCCGTGTGCAACCGAAACATCCCCGCGGGCACTGCAGAGGCTTCAGGAGCATTCGGCAGTGTGCGGGACAAACTCCGGAGCAATCAGAACATCCCTGCAGGAGCAGCAAGGGCTTCAGGCACGTTGGGCATTGCGCGGGATGAATTTTCGGGAGCAACTGAAACTTCCCCATGGGCAAGGTACAGGCGTCGGTTGCATTCAGCACCGCATGGGCAAACTTCCGGGAGAATTCGGAACATCCTCACGTGCACTGCAGAGTCATCCGGCACGTTCGGCAGTGCCAGGGACGAACGTGTGGGTGCAACCGGAACATCCCCATGGGTGTGGCAGAGCATCAGACGTGTTCAGCAGTGCTTGGGATGAACTTCCAGTAGCAATTGGAATATACCCGTGGGCATGGCAAAGGTGCAGGTTGCGTTCGGCATCACGTGCGATGAACTTCCAGGAGCAATCAGAACATCTCCGCGGGCGAGGCAGAGTGATCTGGCATGTTCGGCAGTGCGTGTGACGAACTTCTGGAAGCAGCCAGAACATCCCAGCCGGGGCGCTGCAAGGCTTCGGGCATGTTGGGCAGTTCACCGGATGAACTTCCGGAGGCGACCAGAACATCCCGGCAGGCGCAGAAGAGGCACTTGGCACATTTGGCAGTGTGCAGGATGAACTTCCAGGAGCAACCAGAACATCCCGGCGGGCACAGAAGAGGCACTTGGCGCATTTGGCAGTGTGCAGGATGAACTTTCTAGAGCGACTGGAGCATCCCTGCGGGTGCAGCAGAGGTGTCTGATGCATTCAGCAGTGCTCAGGATAAACTTCTTGGAGCGACCGGAACATCACCACGGGCATAGCAGATGCTTTGAGAACATTTGGAAGAGTGCAGGGACTAACTTCCAGGATTTAGCGGAACATCCCTAAAGGCACAGCAGATGCTTTGGGTCACATTTTGCAGTGCACAGGACGAACTTCGGGGAGCGGCCAGAACATCCCCTGTGAGAGCGGCAGCGGCATTGGACACGTTCAGCAGTGTGCAGGGCAAACTTTTGGTAGCAGCCAGAACATCCCGGTGGGTGCAGCAAAGACATCGGGATTGTTTGACAGTGCACGGTACGAACTTTTAGGAGCGACCGTAACATCACTGTGGGCACAGCAGCGGCATTGGACACTGAGCACTGTGCAGCAAGAACTTCAAGGAGTGACTAGAACATCCCCGTGGGCATGGCTGCGGTGTCCGACATGTTTGGCAGTGCACGGGACAAGCTTCTAGGACTTACTAGAACATCCCCATGGGCGTGGTAGAGGCTTTGGATGCATTGGGCAGTGCACGGTACAAACTTCTGGGAGCAACCGGAACATCCTACAGGAGTGCCAGAAGTGTCAGGCATATTCTACAGTATGCGGGATAAACTTTTGGGGAATGACTAAAACATCCCCGTGGGCGCGGTAGAGGTGTTGGTCACATTTTGCAGTGCATGGGACAAACTTCAGGGAGCCACCGGAACATCCCCGCTGGTGCAGCAACGTCGTGAGGTGTGTGTGGCAGTGTGTGGGATGAACTCCCGAGAGCAAACGGAAAATCCCCACGGGTGCAGTGTCAGTGTCGGGCACGTTCAGCTTGCAAGGGATGAACTTTGGGAGCGAACCAGAACATCCTCACGGGCACAACATCGGTGTGGTGTGTATTCGGGCAGTGCGTGGGACGAACTTCTAGAAGCAACTGGAACATCCCCACTGGTACAGCAGAGGCTTCGAGTGCATTTGGCAGTATGTGGGACGAACTTTGGGGACCAACCAGAAAATCCCTGCACATGCAGCAGCATCGTTCAGGCAATCGTGTTGGGGTCCCGATTTTTTCCCCAACTTTTCTACACCTTAGGGGTTAGCACGCCTACTGGAATCCTTCCTAACTTGCTGTCCCATTTGATTCTTGAGTTCTTTTCTTATTTTATATCCCCTAAGCTGTCCTTTGGGTTAACTAATATATATAAAGATATGTTGGATAGGCAAGACAACTCTTAAAGCTATCACTACATGCCTTGGTTGAAGAAGACAACTCTTAACTTCAACCTTAGCTCTTAAGCAAGGAAGACAACTCTTAACCTTAACTTAAGCCCAAGTTATCTCAAGACAACTCTTAAAAGATAACCGAAAATATAAACAAGAATGTGAGCAAGAATGCTTACCTTTGATTCTTGATTAATGAATGAGAAAATAACAAAATTCGTAGCTTATTAGCTCCTCACAAATAATGGGCTGTATTTATAGTCCTAAGACAGCCTTATCCTAATTTAACTAGTACTTAGGTTCCTTATCCACTTAGGATATGTTTTCCTAAGTCAACAAGCTTTTCTAAGTCAAATAAAACATTATCAAGATAGACCTTATCCAAATGTTTCCTAATTCTACTAGTATTCTTGGTCTTTCTTGAATTTCTACCTAGACTAGAATTCCTACCTTATCTTGTATTTTACAGCAGCTGCACTTCCTCTTGCCTAATCCTTGTAGGACTAGGACTCTGAATGCATATCCTTCTGCCCTTAGAATTCTTCTTGTCGCGACTATCCTATTGCTACTGGAACTCATCATGAGTGTCCTACTGCTGATAGAACTCTTCTTGGCATGGATGTCCTGCTGCTGCTGGAGCTCTGCTTGGCATGGATGTCCTGCTGCTGCTAGAACTCTGCTTGGCATAAACGTCTTACTGCTGCTGGAGTTCTTCTTGATGCAAATATCCTTCTTCTGCTGGAACTCTTGTTGGCATGAATGTCCTTCATTGATTAGGAACTGCCCAGGCCTCACTGTCGGGCTGCACACTTGCTTTTGCCAGGCTTGTTGTGCACATTTTCTGGCCCATGCTCTCCTTTGCTGCCCCATTTTTACCCATTGCCTTTCCTTCATACTTAGGTTCTCAACAAATCAGCAGTGCATGGAACAAACTTCCGAGAGGACTGGAACATCCCCTCGGTAGAGTCTGAGGCTTCGGGATGTTAGGCAGTGCACAGGACGAACTTCTGGAAGTGACTAGAACATCTCTGCGGGCGTGGCAAGGACTTCGGCTACGTTGAGCAGTGTGCAGTATGAACTTCCAATAGCGACCGGAAACATCCCTGTGGGAACTGCAGATGCATCGGGTGTGTTCGATAGTGAGTAGTGCTAACTTCTGGGTGCGACTGGAACATCCATGCGGGCGCGTTAGAGGTGTCGGGCGCATGCGACAGTCCATGGATAAACTTGCAGGAGCGACTGGAACATCCCTGCGGGCTCAGCAGTGGCGCCGGGCGTGTTTGTAGTGTATGGGACGAAGTTTTGGGAGCAACCGGAATATACCTGCAGGCTTGGCAGAGACATCAAACACGTTCGCCAGTACTAGGATGTGACTGGAACATCCCTGCAGGCGTGGCAGAGGCTACGGGCATGCTCGGCTGTGAGCGGGATGAACTTCTGGGAGTGGCTGGAGATCCCTGTGGGTGTGCAACAGCATCAAACATGTTCTGCAGTGCGTGGGATGAACTACTGGGATGACCAAATTATCCCTGCAGGTGTGGCAGTGGCATTGTGCAAGTTTGTCAGTCGCAGGATGAACTTTTGGGGGCAACCAGAACATTCTTGTGGGCACAGCAGAGGCATCATGCATGTTCGGCAGTGTGTGGGACAAACATCTGGGAGCGACCTGATCATCCCCATGGGTGTGGCAGCAGCATCAAATACGTTCGGCAGTGCACTAGATGAACTTTCCGGACCTACCGGAACATACCTGAGGGCATGGCAGAGGCTTTGGGCACATTCAGTAGTGCACGAGACAAACTTCCAGTAGTGCTGGAACATCCACACGGGTGCAGCAGAGTTGTCAGACATGTTCTGCAGTGTTCGGGACGAACATTCAGGTGCTAACTAAAACTCCCCACGGGTGCGGCAGCGGCATCAGACGCGTTCGGCAGTGCTCGAGACAACTTCCGGAGGTAATGGGAACATCTCAGCAGGTGTGGCAGATGCTGGGCGTGTTCGGCCAGTGCATGGGATGAAGTTGCGAGAGTGACCAGAGCATCTCCATGGGCAAGGCAGTGGTGTTAAATACGTTCGGCAATGCATGGGAGTAATTTCTTGAGCTTACCAGAACATACTTGAGGGCGCGGCAGACACTTCGGGCACATTTTGTAGTGCATGGAGCGAACTTCCAGGAGTGACCGGAACATCCCTCCGGGTGCAGCAGAGGCGTTAGAAGCATTTGGCAGTTCCTGGGATGAACTTCCAGAGCTACCAAAAATTCCTTGTGGGCACCGCAGCGGCGTTGGACGCATTCGTGTTGAGAACCTAAGTATGCAGGAAGGGCAATGGGCAGAAAATGGGGCAACAAAGGAGAGCATGGGCCAGAAAATGTGCAAAACAAGAATGGCAATAGAAAGTATGCAGCCCAGTCAGTGAAGCCCAACCAGTATTTGACTTAATCCTAATTAATGAAGGACATCTATGCCAAGCAGAGTTCCAGCAGCAGCAGGATATCCATGCCAAGGAGAATTCCATCAGCAGCAGGACATCCATGCCAAGGAGAATTCTATCAGCAGTAGGGCACTCATGATGAGTTCCAGTAGCAATAGGATAGTCGCGACAAGAAGAATTCTAAGGGCAGAAGGATATGCATTCAGAGTCCTAGTCCTACAAGGATTAGGCAAGAGGAAGTGCAGCTGCTGTAAAATACAAGATAAGGTAGGAATTCTAGTCTAGGTAGGAATTCAAGAAAGACCAAGAATCCTAGTAGGATTAGGACACAAAGGATAAGGTCTATCTTGATAATGTTTTATTTGACTTAGAAAAGCTTGTTGACTTAGGAAAACATATCCTAAGTGGATAAGGAACCTAAGTACTAGTTAAATTAGGATAAGGCTGTCTTAGGACTATAAATACAGCCCATTATTTGTGAGGAGCTCATAAGCTACGAATTTTGTTATTTTCTCATTCATTAATCAAGAATCAAAGGTAAGCATTCTTGCTACATTCTTGTTTATATTTTCGGTTATCTTTTAAGAGTTGTCTTGAGATAACTTGGGCTTAAGTTAAGGTTAAGAGTTGTCTTCCTTGCTTAAGAGCTAAGGTTGAAGTTAAGAGTTGTCTTCTTCAACCAAGGCAAGTTGTGATAGGTTTAAGAGTTGTCTTGCCTATCCAACATATCTTATATATATTAGTTAACCCAAGGACAGCTTAGGGGACATAAAATAAGAAAAGAACTCAAGAATCAAAACGGGACAGCAAGTTAGGAAGGATTTCAGTAGGCGTGCGGACCCCTAAGGTGTAGAAACGTTGGGGAAAAAAAATTGGGACCCCAAAATTCGGCAGTGCACGGGCAAAACTTTCGGGGTGACGGGAACATTCCACAGTGTGGCAGAGGGTTTGACGGGGCTGCGTTCGGCCGTGTGTGGGACGAAGTTCCAAGAGCGACTGGAAATCCCCAAGGGTGCAGCGGCAGTGTCATTCATGTTAGGCAGTATGCGGAACGAACTTCCAGGAGCCACTGGAACATCACTGCAGGCAGATGGCGTTTGGACACATTCGGCAGTGTGCAGGACGAACTTGTGGGAGTGACCGGAACATCCCCATAGCATAACAGAGGCATCGGGTGCATTTGGCAGTGTGCAGGTCAAACTTCCAGGAGTTACTGGAAAATCCTATGGGTGCAGCAGCGGTGTTGGACACATTGGACAGTGCACAGGATGAACTTCCTGGACCTACTGGAACATCCTCATTGGCGCGGCAGAGGGTTCGTCTAGAAAAGTGCCAATTACTGCACTATTCTCTCGTCGGCCAATGTCCTACCAATTCGGCCAACCACTCAAATTCTTCAAGGTAACTTTCTCTTGCCTAATATTGGCAAGCTGTCCCTCATAGTTAGTCATGCTAGACGGCCAAATCTGTTCACTAACTCTTGTGTGAACATTGTCCAGCCTATCCTTCTTCCTTCTCGGCCATAGGTGGCCTTAAGCCAACGCCACCATTGCTTGGCTCCCCCACATAGGTGATAGGTTCCTCTCCAAGGCAAGGATTCTTCCACAGTTGGTGACTGAGAAATCTTCCCCAGTCTGTTCCTGTGGTGCGGGTGAATGCTGCCTAGATGACATGGTAACTGTGATGCCTTGCAATTGACTGGTGTCTGTGCTGATCTCTTAACAAGAGCAAATTTGTTGGGGTGATTGTGCTACTTCTCAACTGGATGGTGATTGTGCTGATCTCTCAATGAAAGTACCAATTTGTTGGTATCCCAATTTTTTTCCCCAACTTTTCTACACCTTAAGGGTCAGCACGCCTACCAAAAACCTTCCTAACTTGCTGTCCCATTTGATTCTTGAGTTCTTTTCTTAGATTTATGTCCCCTAAGCTGTCCTTCAGGATTAACTTATATATAAAGGATATGTTGGATAGGCAAGACAACTCTTAAACCTATCACAACTTGCCTTGGTTGAAGAAGACAACTCTTGACTTCAACCTTAGCTCTTAAGCAAGGAAGACAACTCTTCACCTTGTCTTAAGCCAAAGTTATCTCAAGACAACTCTCAAAAGATAACCAAAATATAAACAAGAATGGAAGCAAGAATACTAACCTTGATTCTTGATTAATGAATGAGAAATATACAAAATTCGGAGCATATCCCCTCCTCACAAATAATGGGCAGTATTTATAGTCCTAAGACAACCTTATCCTAATTCAACTAGTACTTAGATTCCTTATCCACTTAGGACATGTTTTCCTAAGTCAACAAGGTTTTCTAAGTCAACTAAAACATTATCAAGATAGACCTTATCCCACTGTTTCCTAATCCTACTAGGATTCTTGGTCTTTCTTGTATTCCTACTTAGACTAGAATTCCTACTTTGACTAAGTCTTTCTGTCCTTATCTTATCTCCTCTCCGACAGCTGCTGAACTTCTTCTTGCTGTTTCCTTCTAGGATTAGGACTTCCATATGGTGTGTCCTTCCATTCCAAGATTCCTCCTTGACATGAACATCTTGCTGAAGTCAAACCTTCCATGACGTCCTGCTGCTGCTGCAGTTCTTCATGCTGCCAATGTCCTTCTTCTGCTCGGATTGCTTCATGCGTGTCCTGCCAATGCTGGTTTTCCTCTTGGCTTGGCTTTCTGCAGTTAGTTAGGACTAGTCAGAACCTGGCCGTACTTCATTGCTTGCCGTGTGCATGTTTGTTGCGCGCATTCGCTCACGCTCCCATTGCCTCCAAGGTCATCATTTTCTGCCCGTTGCATTTCCTGCATACTTAGGTTCTCAACATTTATTTGTGTGGAGCTTATATGCTACGAATTTTGTATATTTCTCATTCATTAATCAAGAATCAAAGGTAAGCATTCTTGCTCACATTCTTGTTTATTTTTTGAGTTATCTTTTAAGAGTTGTCTTGAGATAACTTGGGCTTAAGTCAAGGTTAAGAGTTGTCTTTTTTGTTTAAGAGCTAAGGTTGAAGTTAAGAGTTGTCTTCTTCAACCAAGGCAAGTTGTGATAGGTTTAAGAGTTGTCTTGCCTATCCAACATATCTTTTATATATTAGTTAACCCGAAGGACAGCTTAGGGGACGTAAATATAAGAAAAGAACTCAAGAATCAAATGGGACAGCAAGTTAGGAAGGATTCCAGTAGGTGTGCTGACCCCTAAGGTGTAGAAAAGTTGGGGAAAAAATTGGGACCCCAACAAATTGGTGCTTTCGTTGAGAAATCAGCACAACCACCAGTTGAGAAGTAGCACGATCACCCCTACAAATTGTTGCTCTTGCTGAGAGGCAGCACAATCACCATCCAATTGAGAGGACAGCAAGGTCACCATGTCATCAAGTCAGCATTCACCCTCACCACAACAGCAAACTAAGGAGGACTTTGGAAGAATTCTGACCTTAGAGAGGAACCGACGCTTACTCAATGACCAGGTAAGTGATATAAAACAGCAGCTATCATCCATCATCCATTCCCTGGAGCAGTTGAAGAGGGATACACCCCAAGTGTCAGGAAGGCAAAGCCAAACCGAGCAAAGAAGAAGCAGCATACTGCCACAGCAACCTAAAAGGCTGCATTCAGAGATCTTGCGACACCAGGTGCATGAGGATGAATCTGACCATGAGCAGCTTCCCTCTCAAGAAAGGGGGAGAGTGCACATGAGTCTAGGGAGCAAAAGGGAGGTGCCACTGAATTTGCACCAGGCCCCATGACCCCTATGATGAATACAATATGGAATGAACTTCCAAGAGTGACCGGAACATCCCCGTGGGTGCGGAAAAGGCATCGGGTCCATTTTGCAGTGCATGGGACAAACTTCCGGGGTGACCAAAACATCCCCATGGGCGCAACACTGGCATGGGGCGTG
>BNST01000505.1:0-32349 GCA_019650275.1 Xylocarpus granatum | reverse complement strand
CGGCAGAGGCATCAGATGGCGTTGCCTTCTGCCATCCTTAATAAAGGAATATGTATTCTTATAACCATCATGAAAAGCTCTTCTATCATACTGCCAAGGTCTTCCCAGTAAGAGATGACTTGCATCCATAGGGACGACATCACACAACACTTCATCTTTGTATCTACCAATTGAAAAAGGCACCAAAACTTGCTGAGTAACCTTCACATCACCATTGTCATTTAGCCACTGCAATCTATAAGGTTGGGGATGTTTTAGAGTAGCTAAATTTAATTTTTCTACCAAAGTAGTGGAAGCCACATTTGTACAACTACCTCCATCAATTATAACTCCACACACCTTATTCTGAATTGCACACCTTGTATGAAAGATATTCTCACACTGCTCATCTTTCGTTTTTGCTTGTGTAGTCATGGTGCGGCGAACTACAAGCATTTCTCCAATTTCAGCATGTTCTACCTCTTCTTCCTCGCCATCTTCCACTCCCTTTTCTTCTGCAGCCTCGTCTTCACTCTCCAATTCTCCTTGTGAGTCCTTAAGCACCATTACCCTCCTATTTGGACATTCAGAAGTGATATGCCCATGTCCAAGGCATTTAAAGCATTTGATGTCTCGGCTCCGTTTTGGAGGAATTGTTTCTGCCACTTTCTCTTTTCCTTTATCAATAGCTACTGCTGACTTGCTAGGACCACTTTTCTCTACTGACTTTGCTATCTTCTTTGAAATGGAAGTCGAATAAGTAGATGATGAATTGATATTTTTGGTAGAACCTGATCTGTACACTCCCCTCATTAGTTGTCTCTCCACCTTGATAGCAAGTTTAATCACATCTTGCAAAGAAACATATGGTTGCAATTCTGCCCTACTTGCAATTTCATACTTTAGCCCACCAAGGAACCTTGCAATCGTTAGTTCTTCTGGTTCTTGCAAGTTACATCTCATCATAAGCATCTCATACTCTTTGACATAGTCTTCCACACACATGCCCCCTTGCCTTAAACTTTGAAGCTTAAAGTACAGTTCTTGTTTGTAATATTCTGGCAAAAATCTTCTCTCCATTAATCTCTTCATGACTCTCCAACTTGTCACCTCACCTAAACCTTCCCTTCTTCGCCTAGTTTTCTCGTTTTCCCACCATAAATTGGCATAATCATTGAATTCAAGAGCTGCCAACTTGCACTTCCTTGGTTCAGAATAATCATAGTACTCAAATACTTCTCTACTTTTTGCACCCATTCTAAGTACTCCTCGGGTGAACTTGTTCCTCGAAATGCCAGAATCTTCAGCTTAACATCAATTCCATTATCCCTGGTATTTCTTCTCTGCCATTGTCTCTCCCCAGCTTCATTATCTATTTCTGGCTCATCAAGCTCATCCTCTTCATAATAATCAGGCCCTCTAGTTGCTCGCTGCCCTCGTCGTTCATGTCTTCTAGGTTGTTGCTGAATGGTATTCCTTTCCACGGCTTGAATTAAACGGTCAATTTGCTCCCTCATCTCTGCTTGCTGGTGTTCAAGTGCTAGGATCTTAGCTTGATCCAAACTCAATCCTCTTGGAACATGGGGAGTTCCTTCTTCTCCAGACATAATTCTTCCTAAAATTTTCAAGTGAATGAGTTTCTTGATTCAAAGAGGCTCTGATACCAACTGATATGCCTCAAGGATCTTCAATGGTGAATCAAGATCTAATGGGTATATTTTCTTTTAGGGTTTTGTGGATGGAAAGAGGTGCTGGGATATGGTATAGTTGTTGGGTGGATGAAAATTCGTAATTGGAGTAAGTTATTGGATCTGTAGAGGTGTTTTAAGGAAGCTGAAGGGTTATGTACGAATTTGAAGTGGGAATGTGATAGGGATAGCTTATGAAAAGTTTAAGAAGAGAAAAGAGAGTTTCAATCAATATCAAGAATCAAAATAAAGAAATTAAAAACTAGTTAATCAAGTTTGATAAGATCAGATCGCCACAAACAAGATTACTAGGTTGATTCGCCACACTCTAAGATAGAAAGAAGGAAGAGTGATAAGAATCGATAGATAATTCACCACTAAACAAAGAATTTGTTTAGATAAGAATTTGGATGCAACTAAGCAAAATTCCGCTCATTCATCAAAACTGCTCAATTACAAGCAATAATGTTGTATTTATAGTGATGACAGTCTTTCCATGTCTAACTTATACTAAAACGCCTAATTCATCTATGATAAGGATTCTTAAGTAAATAAGGACTACTAAGTCATCTAGAATTCTATGAGGATAAGCCTAATATATTGGTTTCCTAATCCTACTTAAAATCTTACTTGTAAAACCCTACTTGATCTCAAACTCCTTGCCTAGTGACATTTCCTGCTGCTGCTGGAATTCTCCTTGGCATGGATGTCCTTTGTCAATGAGGATTAATCTTTCTTGGATGGCAGCAACTTCATTTCCATGATTGAGCACATCAGTATCCCTTTTCAATTGCTTAAGAGACTGAATGATAACTAACTGTTGGTGTTGATATCACCTACTTGGTCATGAATGATGCATTGGTCTCTCTCCAAAGCTATGATCCTTCCATGGTTAGTGACCGAGAAGTCTTTTCCGGTCTATTATTGCGGTACAGGTGATTGTTGCCTGGAAGACATGGTGACCTCACTACTCTTAATTAGGTGGTGACTGTGCTGACTTCTCAACGAGAGCACCGATTTTATTGGGGTCCCAATTTCTTGTACCACCTTTTCTACATCCTAGGGGTTAGCACAACTGACTTCAACCAAACATTTAAGCTTTACACCAATGCATACCAAGAGGGAATTGGTGTTTTCCTCAATCAAGCTAGAAGACCAATTGCATACATGAGTAGAGTTTTAGAGCCTGTGAAAAAGGAATGGTCAATATACACCAAGAAGATGTTAGCAATAATCCATGCAATCAAGGTATGACGACCTTACCTTTTAGGAGGAAATTTTTGATCATTACAGATCAACAGACCTTAAAAAGCCTAATGGAGACAAAAATCACCTCACCCAAACAATAGAAGTTTCTTGTCAAGTTACTGGGATATAAGTATGAAATAATCTACAAACTGGGCAAGAAAGATAAGATGGTAGGTGCTTTGTCCAAAAGCAATAGAAGACAAGTGTTATTGGCAGTATGTGAATCTCATGACGCATGTCTCACTGCCATTAGTAGTGTAGAGTGGAATGTGTTAACATAGATCAAGGAGGTAATAGAAATTGATCCTCAAAGCCAAAAGCTCAACGAGAAGATTAAGAATTTTAACCCTACAAATAATAAGGATCTTGAATCACATCCACAACTCATAGGAAGGAGGAAATTCAGGTTGGTTCTGTACATACATATAGATCAATCTATTCTTTTGGTGGAAAGGACTTAAGGATAAAATCAACAATATAATCCGTGAATGTCATACTCGTTAGTGGACTAAACCAGAAGGTGGCAAGACTAATGAATTCTTATAATCTTTGCTAGTATTTTTAGGGTATTGCATTGATAAAAAAGTTATAAATGTTTAGATCCTTTTACAATGAGAAATTCATGTCAAGAAATGTTACTTTTCTGGAAAGTGATCCTTACTTTGATAAAGTGAGAAATGAAGGAGAAACTAAAGAGAATCCTCTTCCCTATCTATTGTAGGTAACCGGTTGAGTTTCTTAAGGAATAATGATCAAATCAATAATGGAGTTAGTTTGAATGAAAGCGAAGAAAGAGGATTCTATCTATGAAGATTCAACATAATAGAATGATGATATTCATGAACCATTGGAATCAAATAAAGAACAATAGCGAAAGTCAAAGTAAGGAAACACCTTGTGATGAGCACCCTAATGATCAATTAGTTTTAGAGCATGAAATCCCATTAAGTTCCTCATGGGTGGGTCAAAATGAGAGAGAGTATAATTCTTGCTCTTAGAAGATCTTAAAGAATTAGGAAGCCTCCATCCGAATGGCAGAAAAATAGGGTATTCTTTTATGGGAACAAAGTCACAGCACATCCTATAGAAAATTATTATACCTTAAATAATGTTAAAGAGAGTTACAGAGTGTTTTTAAGCAAATTAGATAGTTTGAAAGAGCCATCTTGCTACAACGAGGCCAAGGACATTCCTATTTGGAGAAATGTCATGGATGAGGAGTTGGAAGCTTTAGTTAAGAATAAGACATGGGAAATTGTTACTCTTCCCCAAGGTAAGAAAACAGTTGGGTGTAAATGGGTGTACAAAACCAAGCTGAAGAGTGATGGTTCCATTGAGAAACATAAAGCTAGATTGGTTGCTAAAGGATTCACTCAAACCTATGGTTTAGATTACACTGAGACATTTGCTCCAGTAGCCAAAATGAACACCATTAGAGTTATTTTGTCCTTAGCCACTAATTATGAATGGGAAATGTATCAAATGGATGTTCGAAATGCTTTTCTCCAGGGGGAATTAGAAGAAGAGGTTTACATGGATATCCCACAAGGATACAATATTAAAGTACAAAAACCGCATGTGTGTAAGCTTAGAAAAGCCATTTATGGCTTAAAACAATCTCCTAGGGCCTGGTACTCTAAGTTACTAGGTGCTTTAACTTCTCAACACTTTAAGGTTAGTAGTGTGATCACTCTTTATTCATAAAACACTCCAATAATGGTATTACTGTTGTGATAATATATGTGGACGATATCATTATAACAGGAAGTGATACTTTGGGAATAAAAAGCACTAAAAGTTATTTAAAGTCTACTTTTGATATTAAAGACCTTGGACACTTACGGTATTTTCTAGGTATAGAAATAGCCCATTCTAATAAAGGGCTATTTCTATCCCAAAGGAAATACACACTTGATCTTTTGAAAGAGACAGGTAAGCTTGGAGGGAAGATAACATCAACACCAATTGAAGGACAAGCCAAAAAGAAAGGAGGGCAAACCAACTGAAGACATCAAGCAATATCAAAGAATTATGGGTAAGTTAATCTATTTAACTATTACTAGACCTGACATTTCTTTTGCTGTGAATCAGGTAAGCCAATTCATGACTTGTCCAATGACCAATCACATGGAAATGGTGGACCGAATACTCAAATATCTCAAGGGAACTCTAGGACAAGGAATACTCATGAAGAAACATGGACATCACCAAATTTTTGCCTACACAGACGCTGATTGGGCAGGAAGCATTGAAGATCGCAAGTCTACAACTGGATATTGCACTTTTGTTGGTGGGAATTTAGTGACTTGGAAGAGCAAAAAGCAAACCGTGGTGGCCAAATCAAGTGCCGAAGCTGAATATAGAGCAATGGCTTCAACCACCAGTGAATTGATATGGTTGAAGGCATTGGTTGAAGATTTGGGTTTTAATGTCGAGGCACCTATGAAGCTACATTGTGATAACAAATCGGCGATACATATTGCAAACAATCCAGTGTTTCATGAGAGGACCAAAGCACATAGAGGTAGATTATCACTTTATAAGTGAAAAGTATTTGAACAACACAATCTCAATGCCTTATGTCAAGAGTGAAGATCAATTGGCGGACATATTCACCAAACCTCCGAGTATTCAACAACTTCAAAAGTTTGTATGCAAGTTGAACTTGATCAATTTGTTCAAGCCCAACTTGAGGGAGAGTGTTGAAGATGAAGAGATTGAGGGTGAAGATAAAAGGCCCAAATAACTCTTTGACTGGCCTATGGACACCCATATCAAGCCCAAAGCCCATTTCAAGCTAACCACTAAAGGACAAAATAATGGCTAGTTCTTGAAATTGAAAGATATGTTGTTGTGTGTTATACCTAGCTGTTAAAAAAGTAAAATAAACTTGTACCTAGCCGTTAGGATGTTGTATATAAATACCCAAGACGTGTAAATATTGAAGAAGTGGAAAAACAAGCTTCTTTGTTCTTTCATCAATACTTTCTTTCACACTTCATTGTTTCTTCATCAATATTTTTTCATACACGGTGAAAGAAGTAGCGTAGGAGTTCATCAAAAGTGTGGTAAGACTTCATGGCATACCTCGCACAATGTTGTCCGATAAAGACACAGTTTTCACGAGCAAGTTCTGAAAAGAGCTTTTCACACTACTAGTCAGCACCTTGGTCGCCTCATCCGCCTTTCATCCTTAAATAGACGGCCAAAGTGAGGTAACAAACTAAACTTTAAGTAGTATCTAGGGTGTTTTTGCTATGATTAACAAAATGAGTGGGAAGAGTACATACCATGGGTAGAGCTGAGATATAATACTACTTGTCATGCAACTATCAAGATGTCACCATATCAAACCATATATAGAAGGTTACCCTAGGATTATCAAGCTATACCATGGGAAACAACAGCTTACATGAAGTGGATGTCGCACTTCAATCAAGAGATGATGTCTTGAAGAAATAGCAGCACCATATTAAAGTTCATCTGGCATTTCACATTTCAGTGTTAAGGAAGAAGCTAGGAGATGTGAGACAAGTGAACGAACGATTGCCCAATGTTTTCAAGGAAATCATCTTGCGCAGCAATTGAAAGAAGCTTTGGGATTTTGCAAATTAGCTATGGACACAATTGGAGGCCAGTATAGAGAGTACTCATCTGGCAGAGTCAGCATCTAAGGATGAAGCAACAGGGGAGGACTATGACGACATCCAGCAGCGGTCTCTTAAGCATTAGTCCAAGGCCCTAAGCATTCGACATTCTTGACCACCATTTATCTTCTTTTTCAATTATCTTTAAATAGTTATCTTGAGATAACTTGGGCTTAAGTCTAGGTTAAAGAGTTGTCTTCCCTACTTAAGAGCTTAAGTTGAAGTTAAAAGTTGTTTTCTTCAACCAAGGCAAGTTGTGACAAGTTTAAAAGTTGTCTTACTTGTCTAATATATCTTTTTATCATTAATTAATCCTAAAGGATGGCTTACAGGATGTTAACTAAAGTGAAAGACTAAAGGATTAAATGGGGATAAGAAGTTAAGGAGTAGTTTTAAGGTCATGCTAACTTTTAAGGTGTAGAAAAGTTGAGACAAGAAATTGGGACTCTAACAAATGCTCTTTCATTGATGACCTTAGGAGGCAAAGGGAACAAGAGCGGCATAGAAGAATGCAAGAAAGGTGATAGATAGCAAGGGAGGCAGCAAAACCACGCATGAGGCAGAATCTGTGCGCATCAATATTGGACACAACAGGTTTCCATCCTAGCAGTAAAGCTCAACCAGGTTCTGACCTTGTCCTAATTAACCAAAGACATCCAGGCCAAGAAGGATTCCAAACACAAAGGACACACATGGTGGAATTCTAGCTAAAAAAGGATATTCATGTCAAGAAGAATTTCAACAATAGCAAGACATCCACAAGAGTTTAGCATCAACAAGATACCCATACCAAGGAGAAGTTCAGGGATAGTAAGACATGCCACGATGAAGTTTTAGCATTAAAAGGATACGCCAAGAGGAAGTCTAACAATTGTAAAATAGAATAAGAGTTTTACTCTAGGTAGAATTCTACAATAAAAAAAAGACAAAGAATCCTTGTACAATTAAGATACCCTTGGATAAGGTTGTTGAAATTGATAGCGACGACAACTAATGTAGATCTTAGTTGACTCATCACTATTTTTGCAAAACAATTTAGAAGACCCAAGATCATTCTCACAATCCACAAAGTCCATTACAACAAATGATAGAAACTAGATAAAAGAAGATAAACAAACTAGCCATTGTGAATAGTAACTGTTATGAATAGTAAAGATCATAAATGTTGAAAAACTAACTATTACAAACTCATCTATATAAACTCTGTTGAAGATGAAGAGATTGAGGGAGAAGATAAAAAGCCCAAATAACTCTTTGATTGGCCTATGGACACCCATATCAAGCCCAAAGCCCATTTCAAACTAACTACTAAAGGACGAAATAATGGCTAGTTCTTGAAATTGAAAGATTTGTTGTTATGTGTTGTACCTAACTGTTAGAAAAGTAAAATAAGCTTGTACTAATCCATTAGGATATTGTATACATATACCCAAGATGTGTAAATATTTAGGTAGTGAATAACAAGCTTCTTTATTCCTTCCTTAATACTTTCTTTCATACTTCTTTGTTTTATCATCAACATTTTTTCACATGGTATCAAAGCAAGTTTCGTCTTGAATCTATCTTTTACCTTTTATTGCTTTGTTGGTTCTTGGTGTATCAAGACATTCCCCTTCATAGCCAAATTAAAGAATGGAAAAAGAGGGCTTGTCATACAACACCAAGAGCAGAAGTTCCTTCAAGGGAGTTGATAATGATGGTAACACCACTTTGAAACTTACCATATTTCCCTTGAATGGAAAAAATTACTCAATTTGGATCAATCCCGCTGAAAGAGCATTATGTGAAAAACGAGCATTGGGTTATGTGAATGGAAGAATTAAAAAGCCCATAGACACATCAAGTGAAGAATATGAAGATTGGTGCTATAATGACAACTTGGTGTACACATGGATTTTATATTCCATGGAACCATCCTTGGTAGGTGCATTTTCAAAGGCCGAAACTTCTAAAGCACTTTGGGAGTCTATCAAGAGACCATTTGATTATCAAGGAAACTTGATGAGAATATACGAGTTGAAGCAGTTTATCAACAATAACACCAAAATTCATGAGGCATGGGATGAACTTCAATCGTTAAGGCCGAATACTATCAATATTGAAAAGGTGGAAAAAAGGGCCAATGAAGATCTTGTGATATCGTATTTGATGGGTTTGGTTCTTACTATGAAGATCTTCAAAACCACATTCTTAGAATTGAGCCTTTGCCTCATTATGACGATGTTGCAAAGAAGGTTAATAAAGAGTACCTGCAAAGAAAGATTTTTAATAGGAATTCAAGCAAGATTGAGAGAGGTAGTTTGGTGGACAGCAAGGAAGAAGGCAGGATGGTCCAAGAAGCAAAAGTTAAGGCTAAGTGTGATAAATGTGGATGGATGCACAACCTCAAAGACAAATGTTGGAAGTGTGGCCACTACAAGATGCTAGGTCATTCTAAAGAAAAATGTTGGCCTATGGACACCCATATCAAGCCCAAAGCCGATTTCAAGCTAACTACTAAAAGACGAAATAACAGCTAGCTCTTGAAATTGAAAGATATGTTGTTATGTGTTGTACCTAGTCGTTAGAAAAGTAAAATAAGCTTGTACCTTGTCATTAGGATGTTGTATATATATACCCAAGATGTGTAAATATTTAACTAGTGAAAAACAAGCTTCTTTATTCTTTCGTCAATAATTTCTTTCACACTTTTTTATTTCTTCATCAACATTGTTTCACAATGTGTTGTACCTAGCTGTTAGAAAAGTAAAATAAACTTGTACCTAGTCGTTAGGTCCTCACAGGTGGGTCAAAATGAGAGAGAGTGTAATTCTTCATCACATGATCAAAATTTTTCCTCTCAGAAGATCTCAAAGAATTAGGAAGTCTCCATCCAAATGGAAAAAAAATAAGGTACTCTTTTGTGGGAACAAAGTCACAACACATCCTATAGAAAATTATTATACCTTAGATAATGTTAAAGAGAGTTACAAAGTTTTTTTAAGCAAATTGGATAGTTTAAAAGAGCCATCTTGCTACAACGAGGCCAAGGACATTCCTATTTGAAGAAATGCCATGGATGAGGAGTTGGAAGCTTTAGTTAAGAATAAGACATGGGAAATTGTTACTCTTCCCCAAGGTAAGAAAACAGTTGAGTGTAAATGGGTGTACAAAACCAAGCTAAAGAGTGATGGTTCTATTGAGAAACATAAAGCTAGATTGGTTGCTAAAGGATTCACTCAAACCTATGGTTTAGATTACACTGAGACATTTGCTCCCAGTAGCCAAAATGAACACCATTAGAGTTATTTTGTCCTTAGCCACTAATTATGAATGGGAAATGTATCAAATGGATGTTCGAAATGCTTTTCTCCAAGGGGAATTAGAAGAAGAGATTTACATGGATATCCCACAAGGATACAACATTAAAGTACCAAAACCGCATGTGTGTAAGCTTAGAAAAGCCATTTATGGCTTAAAACAATCTCCTAGGGCCTAGTACTCTAAAGTTGCTAGGTGCTTTAACTTCTCAACACTTTAAGGTTAGTAGTGTTGATCACTCTTTATTCATAAAACACTCCAATAATGGTATTACTATTGTGATAATATATGTGGACGATATCATTATAACAGGGAGTGATACTTTGGGAATAAATAGCACTAAAAGTTATTTAAAGTCTACTTTTGATATTAAAGACCTTGGACATTTACGAGTAGTTTTTAGGTATAGAAATAGCCCATTCTAATAAAAGGCTATTTCTATCCCAAAGGAAATACACACTTGATCTTTTGAAAGAGACAAGTAAGCTTGGAGAAAAGATAGCATCAACACCAATTGAAGACATCAAGCAATATCAAAGGATTATGGGTAAGTTAAACTATTTAACTATTACTAGACCTGACATTTCTTTTGTAGTGAGTTAGGTAACCCAATTCATGACTTGTCCAATGACCAATCACATGGAAATGGTGGACCAAATACTCAAATATCTCAAGGGAACTCTAGGACAAGGAATACTCATGAAGAAACATGGACATCACCAAATTTTTGCCTACACGGACGCTGATTGGGCAGGAAAGCATTGAAGATCACAAGTCTACAACTAGATATTGCACTTTTGTTGGTGGAAATTTAGTGACTTGGAAGAGCAAAAAGCAAACCGTGGTGGCCAAATCAAGTGCCGAAGCTGAATATAGAGCAATGGCTTCAACCACTAGTGAATTGATATGGTTGAAGGCATTGGTTGAAGATTTGGGTTTTAATGTCAAGGCACCTATGAAGCTACATTATGATAACAAATCGGCGATACATATTGCAAACAATCTAGTGTTTCATGAGAGGACCAACCACATAGAGGTAGATTGTCACCTTATAAGAGAAAAATATTTGAACAAGACAATCTCAATGCCTTATGTCAAGAGTGAAGATCAATTCGCAGACATATTCACCGAACCTCCAAGTATTCAACAACTTCAAAAGTTTGTATGCAAGTTGAACTTGATCAATTTGTTCAAGCCCAACTTGAGGGGAAGTGTTAAAGATGAAGAGATTGAGGGTGAAGATAAAAAGCCCAAATAATTCTTTGATTGGCATATAGACACCTATATCAATCCCAAAACCCATTTCAAGCTAACAGTAAATGACGAAATAACAAATAGTTCTTGAAATTGACAGATATGCTGTTTGTACCTAGCTGTTAGAAAAGTAAAATAAACTTGTACCAAGCGGTTAGGATGTCGTATATATATACCCAAGATGTGTAAATATTTAGCTAGTGAATAAACAAGCTTCTTTGTTCTTTCATCAATATTTTCGTTCACACTTCTTTGTTTCTTCATCAATATTTTTTCACAAACTCATCCTTGGAATTGAAAAAGTAGAAAAACAAGCTTCTTTATTCTTTCATTAATACTTTTATTCACACTTTTTTATTTCTTCATTAATATTTTTTCGTAAAGGTCAATCTTGATAGAATTCTAGTTATGCTAGGAAACCTTGTTGACTTAAGAATCCTTGTCTTTTCAGTAAATAAGGAACTTTAGTACTAGTTAAACTAAGAAGAGCGTATCAAAAACTACAAAAACAACCTCATTATTTGTAAGCATTATTTATCATTCGATTCCTTAAACATTAATCTAAGAACCTAAGCATTTAACATTGTTGGCCATTGCTTACTTATTTTGTCGATTATCATTGAAGATTTTTTTTTAGATAACTTGGGCTTAAGTCTTGGTTAAGAGTTGTCTTCTTCAACCATGGCAAGTTGTGACAGGATTAAGAGTTTTCTTGCTTGTCAAACATATCTTCTTATCATTAATTAATCCCGAAGAATAGCTTAAGGGACGTTAACCAAAGTGTAGGACTTAATGATCAAACAGGACAACAAGTTAAGGAGTAGTTTTGAGGTCGTGCTAACCCTTAAGGCATTGAAATGTTGGGATAAAAAATCAGAACCCTAACAAATTAGTGCCCTCGTTAAGAAGTCAGCATGAACACCATCCAGTTGAGAGGCAACATGGTCAGCATGTCTTTTAGGCAGCAATCACTTGTACCTTTGGAACAGACCAGAAAAGATTTCTTCGTCACAAACCTCAGAAGGATCCTAGCCTTCAAAAGTAACCAACATACCATCCATGACCAAGTCAGTGATATCAAACACTAATTATCTTCTATCATCCATTCTCTTAAGTAATTAAAAAGGGTTACACATCAAGTGGCCGGAAAACAAATCCAAACAGAGCAAGCTAAGGGCAGTAACTTGCCATAGAAGTCAAGGAGTCTCCAATCAGAAATCATGCAGCATCAAGTGTATGAGGAAAATCTGATTGGGAGTAGTTTCCCTCTCAATACAAGGGAAAAAGACACACGAGTTTGGGGAGCAGAACGGAGATGTCACCTAACATACATAAGCCCCATGATTCCAACAATGATGATAACAATGATAAGGAAGTACTAGATAGAAGACTAGCATCATGGTAGCTAGAAGGTTGTGGAATCACCGTGAGATAGATCCATGGCGCACCACTAGAAAGGAGGATTGGCAACATTATGACAGCCTAAGCCACTACACTCGACCTAGGGTAAAACTTAAATTTCCAACCTTTGAGAAAGGAGATCTAACCAAATAGAGCTCCAAAGTTAAATTTTTGGTGAGATAGTGCACTGATTGGCAGTTTTTTTGATGGCCTTGTGCCTTGGTTGATCTAGGAGGTTAAGATGAGGAATTCGAACACCCTCACTCAATGTATTCGATTGGCAAAGCTTATCAATGATAGGAAAAGCGTCACCTGCAGCACAACCAAGATTGTCAAATCTTTAGAGAGGTTACGAAAGGCACCTTCATTCAACAAGGCAGCATCCTTAAATCCAAGAGACCCCCTTAAGTTATCAACCAAAGAGATTAACAAAAGAATCGAGAGAGGCTTATGTTTCAGCTACAACAACAAGTGGCAAGTGGGCCACAAGTGCAAGAAAGCTTGTTCAACGTCATTGAAGTGGTTAGTGATGAAGAACAAGAAGAAAGTAGTAAGAAAGAGCAAGAAAACTACATGGACAGCGAGGAGGAAGTCAAAGTAGTACATTCCTTGAAGAATGCAACAGAAGGAGAGATCAATTTGCATGTAATAGGAGCAACCACCAAGCCTACATCCACGAGGTTGGTCGCAACCATAAACGGGCAGAATGTGTTGCTGTTGATAGATAGTGAAGCGACCCATAACTTCATCAACACTAGACTAGTCAAGACACTTCAGCTATGTCCAAAGAAGATTGCACCCTTTAAGATAAAAGTTGCAAGTGGATAAAAACGTAACTGTGCTCAAGTCATCAAGGTCGTGACAATGTAGATTTAAAGAGTTAAGATTGAAGCTAAACTACATGTGTTATCCTTAGCAGGCTTTCATGTAGCTTTAGGCAATGCCTGGCTTAAAATCGTAGGAAAGATCATATTTAAGTACGAATCCATGGCCATGTATTTTTAATAAAAGAGAAAGGACTGTATGTGGCAAGTATCAAGCACCACTAAAGTGCATAACTATGAGGTAAGTGTCCTTGAATGCCTATTCAAAAAGGGGGCATAATGTATTGCAATTCTTTTGGCCACAAAGGAAGCAAGTACAGTCGAACTCCAAGAAGGCATAACACACATGAAGCCACACCGTATGGCGTGCTCAATCATGAAAATAAAGTTGCTGCCATCCAAGAAAGATTAATCCTCATTGACAAAGGACATCCATGCCAAGGAGAATTCTAGCAGCAACAAGAAATGTCACTAGGCAAGGAGTTTGAGATCAAGTAGGGTTCTACAAGCAAGATTTTAAGTAAGATTCAGAAACCAATATATTAGGCTTATCTCCATAGAATTCTAGATGACTTAGTAGTCCTTATTAACTTAAGAATCCTTATCAAAGATAAATTAGGTGTTTTAGTATAAGTTAAACATGGAAAGGCTGTTATCACTATAAATACAGCATTATTGTTTGTAATTAAAGAGTTTTATATATGAGCGAAATCGTGCTTAGTTGCATCCAAATTCTTATTTAAACAAATTTTTTGTTTAGTGGTGAATTATCTATTGATTCTTATCACTCTTCCTTCTTTCTATCTTAAAGTGTGGCGAATCAACCTAGTAATCTTGTTTGTGGCGATTTGATCTTATCAAACTTGATTAACAAGTCTTTAATTTTCTTTATTTTGATTCTTGATATTGATTGAAACTCCCTTTCCTCTTCTTAAACTTTTTATAAGTTATCCCTATCACATTCTTAATTCAAATTCGTACATAACCCTTCAGCTTCCTTAAAACACCTCTACAGATCCAATAACTTACTCTAATTACGAATTTTCATCCACCCAACAACTATACCACATCTCAGCACCTCTTTCCATCCACAAAACCCTAAAAGAAAATATACCCATTAGATCTTGATTCACCATTAAAGATCCTTGAGGCATATCAGTTGGTATCAGAGCCTCTTTGAATCAAGAAACTCATTCACTTGAAAATTTCAGGAAGAATTATGTCTAGAAAAGAAGTAACTCCCCATGTTCCAAGAGGATTGAGTTTGGATGAAGCTAAGATCCTAGCACTTGAACACCAACAAGCAGAGATGAGGGAGCAAATTAACCATTTAATTCAAGCCTTAGAAAAGAATACCATTCAGCAACAACCCAGAAGACATGAACGACGAGGGCAGCGAGCAACTAGAGGGCCTGATTATTATGAAGAGGATGAGCTTGATGAGACGGAAATAGATGATGAAGCTGGGGAGAGACAATGGCAGAAAAGAAATACCAAGGATAATGGAATTGATGTTAAGCTAAAGATTCTGACATTTCGAGAAACAAGTTCACCTGAAGTAGAAAAGGTATTTGAGTACTATGATTATTCTGAACCAAGGAAGTGCAAGTTGGGCAGCTCTTGAATTCAATGATTATGCCAATTTATGGTGGGAAAATGAGAAAACTAGGCAAAGAAGGGAAAGGTTTAGATGAGGTGACAAGTTGGAGAGTCATGAAGAGATTAATGGAGAGAAGATTTTTGCCAGAATATTACAAACAAGAACTATACTTTAAGCTTCAAAGTTTAAGGCAAGGGGGTATGTGTGTGGGAAGACTATGTCAAGAGTATGAGCTACTTATGATCATATGTAACTTGCAAGAACTAGCAGAACTAACGATTGCATAGTTCTCTTGCGGGCTAAAGTATGAAATTGCAAGTAGGGCAGAATTGCAACCATATGTTTCTTTGCAGGATGTTATTAAACTTGCTATCAAGGTGGAGAGACAACTAATGAGGGGAGTGTACAGATCATGTTCTACCAAAAATATCAATTCATCATCTACTTATTTGACTTCCATTTCAAAGAAGATAGCAAAGTTAGTAAAGAAAAGTGGTCCTAGCAAGTTAGCAGTAGCTATTGATAAAGGAAAAGAGAAAGTGGCAAAAATAATTTCTCCAAAACGGAACCGAGACATCAAATGCTTTAAATGCCTTGGACATGGGCATATCACTTTTGAATGTCAAAATAGGAGGGTAATGGTGCTTAAAGACTCATAAGGAGAATTGGAGAGTGAAGATGAGGCTGCAGAAGAAAAGGGAGTGGAAGATGGCGAGGAAGAAGAGGTAGAACATGCTAAAATTGGAGAAATGCCTGTAGTTCGCCGCACTATGACTACACAAGAAAAATGGAAAATAACTAGCGTGAGAATATCTTTCATACAAGGTGTACAATTTTGAATGAGGTGTGTGAAGTTATAATTGATGGAGGTAGTTGTACAAATGTGGCTTCCACTACTTTGGTAGAAAAATTAAATTTAGCTGCTCTAAAACATCCCCAACCTTACAGATTGCAGTGGCTAAATGACAATGGTGATGTGAAGGTTACTCAGCAAGTTTTGGTGCCTTTTTCAATTGGTAGATACAAAGATGAAGTGTTATGTGATGTCGTCTCTATGGTTGCAAGTAATCTCTTATTGGGAAGACCTTGGCAGTATGATAAAAGAGCGTTTCATGATCATTATAAGAATATGTATTCCTTTGTTAAGGATGGCAGAAAGATTATGTTAACGCCTCTTAATCCACAACAGATTTAGAGGGATAAAATTGAGATTGAAAAGAAAAAGAAGGAAAGTTTGTTTGTCAACAAAGGAGTAGCAAAGCAAGCTTTGTTTGATAAAGAGTCAATCTTTATTCTGGTGCTCAAAGAAGCAACTCAAAATAGAGATGTTACTCTGCCAACTTAAGTGAAAGTAATTTTAAAGGAGTTTGCTTATGTATTTCCAGAAGACATACCGAAAGGGTTACCACCAAACAGAGGAATTGAGCACCAAATAGATTTCATACCAAAGGGCAACTCTGCCAAATCAACTAGCCTATAGAAGCAATCCAGAAGAGACTAAAGAGTTGCAAAAGCAAGTTTCTGAGCTGATTGATAAGGGATATGTTAGGGAATTCGTGAGTCCTTGTTCCGTACCGGCTTTGTTGGTACCGAAGAAGGATGGAACCATGCGGATGTGTGTGGATAGTAAGGCAATCAACAAGATTACGGTAAAATATCACTATCCTATCCCTAGACTTGATGATATGCTTGACGAGTTAAATGGTGCTGGCTATATTTTCTAAAATAAATCTCAAAAGTGTTATCATCATATTAGGATGAAAGAATGGGGATGAATGAAAAACCACTTTTAAAACTAAATTTCGATTATATGAATGGATGGTTATGCCATTTAGTTTATCTAATACACCAAGCACCTTTATGAGACTGATGAGTTACGTACTTCAAAACTTTATTGGTAATTTTGTTGTTGTTTATTTCGATGATATAAGGAGTGCAAGAAAGGAGCCATGCAAGGATTTTATCGACATGATGACTATCTGTTCAAGCAAGGTAGACTGTGCATCCCAAATTGTTCAATCCGTGAGCACTTAGTGAGGGAAACTCATGGTGGAGGTTTAGCTGGTCATTTTGGAGAAAAGAAGACATTAGAGGCACTCAAGGAACACTTTTACTGGCCAACCATGATCTAAGATGTTAAAAGACTCATAGAAAGATGCATGATATGTAAGAAAGCCAAGAGCAAAAAGATGTCACAAGGATTATACATGCCATTGCCTGTACCAGACCAACCGTGGGAAGATCTAAGAATGGATTTTGTGCTTTGTTTGCCTAGAACACAGAGGGGAAAGTATTCAGTTATGGTAGTTGTTAACAGGTTTTCCAAGATGTCTCATTTTATTCCGTGCCACAAGATGAATGATGCTAAACATATTAGTCATTTATTTTTCAAGGGGATTGTTCGATTGCATGGGATCCCAAAAGTATTGTTTCAGACCGTGTGTGAAATTCTTGAGTTACTTTTCGAAAGACTTTATGGAACAGACTTGGAATAAAACTTCACCTTAGCACAACATGCCATCCTCAAACTAATGGACAAACTGAAGTGGGACATTTCTCTTTACTTAGAAGATGATTTCAAAGACACCGAGGAGAAGGATTTGAGGGCAAATGCAATTCAACAAGGGGAAGATGATGTGCTCAATCATGGAAATCAAGTTGCTTCCATCCAAGAAAGATTAATCCTCATTGACAAAGGAAATCCATGCCAAAGAGAATTCCAGCGTAGCAAGAAATATCACTAGGCAAGGAGTTTGAGATCAAGTAGGGTTCTACAAGCAAGATTTTAAGTAGGATTAGGAACCCGATATATTAGGCTTATCCTCATAGAAATCTAGATGACTTAGTAGTCCTTATTTACTTAAGAATCCTCATCATAGATGAATTAGGCGTTTTAGTATAAGTTAGACATGGAAAAGCTGTCATTACTATAAATATAGCATTATCGTTTGTAATTAAGCAGTTTTGATGAATAAGCAGAATTTTGCTTAGTTACATCCAAATTCTTATCTAAACAAATTCTTTGTTTAGTAGCGAATTATCTATCGATTCTTATCACTCTTCCTTCTTTCTATCTTATAGTGTGGCGAATCAACCTAGTAATCTTGTTTGTGGCGATCGAATCTTATCAAACTTGATTAACTAGTTTTAATTTTTTTATTTTGATTCTTGATATTGATTGAAATTATTTTTTCTCTTCTTAAACTTGTCATATGTTATCCCTATCACATTCCCACTTCAAATTCGTACATAACCCTTCAGCTTCCTTAAAACACCTCTACAGACCCAATAACTTACTTCAATTATGAATTTTCATCCATCCAACAACTATACCATATCCCAGCACCTTTTTCCATCCACAGAACCCTAAAAAAAAATATACCCATTAGATCTTGATTCACCATTGAAGATCCTTGAGGCATATCAGGAAGGGCTTTTGAATGGAATAATGAAGCACAAAGGAGTTTTAAGTTGATTAAGAAGAAGTTGACAACTGCACCAATTTGAACATTACCTGATTTCACCAAAACTTTTGAATTGGAGTGTGACGCATAGGGTGTAAGAATTGGGGTTGTTTTTATGCAAGAGGGGTGTCCATAAGCATATTTTAGTCAAAAGTTCAGCGGTGCACAATTAAACTATTCAACCTATGAAAAAGATTTTTTTGCTTTAATTAAAGTTTTAGAGACTTGGCAACATTATTTATTGTCTAAGAAGTTTGTTATTAACACTGATCATGAGTTCTTGAAGCATTTAAAGGGGCAAAGTGAGCTGAACAGAAAACATGCCAAATAGGTAGAATTCATAAAGTCTTTTCCTTATGTGATCAAGTACAAGAATGGAAATGTTAACATTGTGGCTAATGCACTATCTCAAAGGTACTCTTTAATTTCCATGTTAAATGTTAAACTAATAGGTTTTAAGATGCTTATAGATCAGTATAGAGATGACCCAAGGTTTGCATCAATATATGAGGAGTGCAAGAGAGGAGCCATGCAAGGATTCTATCGACATGATGACTATCTGCTCAAGCAAGGTAGACTGTGCATCTCAAATTGTTCAATCCGTGAGCACTTAGTAAGGGAAACTCACTGTGGAGGTTTAGCTGGTCATTTTGGAGAAAAGAAGACATTAGAGGCACTCAAGGAACACTTTTATTGGCCAAGCATGATCAAAGATGTTAAAAGAGTCATAGAAAGATGTGTGATATGCAAAAAAGCCAAGAACAAGGAGATGTCACAAGGGTTATACATACCATCGCTTGTACCAAGCCAACCGTGGGAAGATCTAAGCAAGGATTTTGTGCTTGGTTTGCCTAAAACGCAGAGGGGAAAGGATTGAGTTATGGTAGTTGTTGACAGGTTTTCCAAGATGTCTCATTTTATTCCTTGCCACAAGATGAATGATGCTCAACATGTTGCTGATTTATTTTTTAAGGAGATTGTTCGATTGCATGGGATTCCCAAAAGTATTGTTTCAAACCATGATGTCAAATTCTTGAGTTACTTTTGGAAGACTTTATGGAAAAGACTTGGAATAAAACTACTCTTTAGCACAACATGCCATCCTCAAACCGATGGACAAACTGAAGTGGTAAATTGAACCCTTTCTTCTTTACTTCCTACTGTTGTTAACAAGAATTTAAAGAACTGGGATAACTATTTATCATATGTTGAGTTTGCTTATAATAGAAGTGTGCATAGTGGAATGAAGCATTATCCATTTGAGATAGTTTATGGATTCAATCCTACAACTCCTCTTGATTTGTTGCCACTGCCTATTGAAGAGAGAATTTTCTTTGATGGAAACAAAAAGGCTGAGTTTGTCAAATCTCTACATGAGCGTATGAAGAAACAAATTAAAAATAAAAATAATGAACACGCATGGTTAGCAAACAAAAGGAGAAAAAGAATTAAATTTGCACCAGGAGATTTAGTTTGGATTCACCTACGCAGGGAAAGGTTTCTAATACAAAGAAAATTAAAACTAATACCAAGGGCGCTGATGGTCCTTTTAGAGTTGTTGACAAGGTGAATGATAATGCTTATAAGATCGAATTGCCTAGAGATTATAATGTTTCTACTACATTCAATGTTAGGGACCTTTCTCCTCACTTAGAAGATGATTTCAAAGACACCGAGGAGAAGGACATGAGGACAAATCCAATTCAACAAGAGGAAGATGATGTGCTCCATCATGGAAATGAAGTTGCTACCATCCAAGAAGGATTAGCCTAATCCTCATTGACAAAGGACATCCATGCCAAGGAGAATTCTAGCAGCAGCAGGAAATGTCACAAGGCAAGAGAGTTTGAGATCAAGTAGGGTTCTACAAGTAAGATTTTAAGTAGGATTAGGAAACCAATATATTAGGCTTATCCTCATAGAATTCTAGATGACTTAGTAGTCCTTATTTACTTAAGAATCCTTGTCATAGATGAATTAGGCATTTTAGTATAAGTTAAACATGGAAAAGTTGTCATCACTATAAACACAGCATTATTATTTGTAATTGAGGAGTTTTATGCAGGAGCGGAATTATGCTTAGTTGCATCCAAATTCTTATCTAAACAAATTCTTTGCTTAGTGGTAAATTATTTACCGATTCTTATCACTCTTCCTTTTTTCTATCTTAGAGTGTGGCGAATCAACCTAGTAATCTTGTTTGTGGCGATTTGATCTTATCAAACTTTATTAACTAGTTTTTAATTTTCTTTATTTTGATTCTTGATATCAATTAAAACTCCATTTCCTCTTCTTAAACTTTTCATAAGCTATCCCTATCACATTCCCACTTCAAATTCGTACATAATCCCTTCAGCTTCCTTAAAACACCTCTACAGATCTAATAACTTACTCCAATTACAAATTTTCATCCACCCAACAACTATACCATATCCCTAGCACCTCTTTCCATTCACAAAACCCTAAAAGAAAATATACCCGTTAGATCTTGATTCACCATTGAAGATCCTTGAGGCATATTAGTTGGTATCAGAGCCTCTTTGAATCAAAAAACTCATTCATTTGAAAATTTTAGGAAGAATTATGTCTCGAGAAGAAGGAACTCCCCATGTTCCAAAAGGATTGAGTTTGGATCAAGCTAAGATCTAGCACTTGAAACACCAGCAAGCAAAGATGAGGGAGCAAATTGACCATTTAATTCAAGACTGTGGAAAGGAATACCATCCAGCAACAACCCACAAGACATGAACGACGAGGGCAGCGAGCAACTAGAGGGCCTGATTATTATGAAGAGGATGAGCTTGATGAGCGAAAATAGATAATGAAGCTGGGGAGAGACAATGGCAGAGAAGAAATACCAGGGATAATGGAATTGATGTTAAGCTAAAGATTCTGACATTTCGAGGAACAAGTTCACCCGAGGAGTACTTAGAATGGGTGCAAAAAGTAGAGAAGGTATTTGAGTACTATGATAATTTTGAACCAATGAAGTGCAAGTTGAGAGCTCTTGAATTCAATGATTATGCCAATTTATGGTGGGAAAATGAGAAAACTAGGCGAAGAAGGGAAGGTTTAGATGAGGTGACAAGTTGGAGAGTCATGAAGAGATTAATGGAGAGAAGATTTTTGCTAGAATATTACAAACAAGAACTGTACTTTAAGCTTCAAAGTTTAAGGCAAGGGGGCATGTGTGTGGAAGACTATGTCAAGAGTATGAGCTACTTATGATGAGATGTAACTTGCAAGAACTAGAAGAACTAATGATTGCAAGGTTCTCGTGCGGGCTAAAGTATGAAATTGCAAGTAGGGCAGAATTGCAACCATATGTTTCTTTGCAAGATGTTATTACACTTTCTATCAAGGTGGAGAGACAACTAATGAGGGAGAGTGTACAGATCAGGTTCTATCAAAAATATCAATTCATCATCTACTTATTCGACTTCCATTTCAAAGAAGATAGCAAAGTCAGTAGAGAAAAGTGGTCCTAGCAAGTCAACAGTAGCTATTGATAAAGGAAAAGAGAAAGTGGCAGAAACAATTCCTCCAAAACGGAGCCAAGACATCAAATGCTTTAAATGCCTTAGACATGGGCATATCGCTTTTGAATGTCAAAATAGGAGGGTAATGGTGCTTAAAGACTCACAAGGAGAATTGGAGAGTGAAGACGAGGCTGCAGAAGAAAAGGGAGTGGAAGATGGCGAGGAAGAAGAGGTAGAACATGCTAAAATTGGAGAAATGCTTGTAGTTTGCCGCACCATGACTACACAAGAAAAATGGAAAATAAGTAGCATGAGAATATCTTTCATACAAAGGTGTGCAATTCAGAATAAGGTGTGTGGAGTTATAATTGATGGAGGTAGTTGTACAAATGTGGCTTCCACTACTTTGGTAGAAAAATTAAATTTAGCTACTCTAAAACATCCCCAACCTTATAGATTGCAGTGGCTAAATGACAATGGTGATGTGAAGGTTACTCAGCAAGTTTTGGTGCCTTTTTCAATTGGTAGATACAAAGATGAAGTGTTGTGTGATGTCGTCCCTATGGATGCAAGTCATCTCTTACTGGGAAGACCTTGGCAGTATGATAGAAGAGCTTTTCATGATGATTATAAGAATACATATTCCTTTGTTAAGGATGGCAGAAAGATTGTGTTAACACCTCTTAATCCACAACAAATTCAGAAGGATAAAATTGAGATTGAAAAGAAAATGGAGGAGAGTTTGTTTGTGAACAAAGGAGTAGTAAAGCAAGCTTTGTTTGATGGAGTCAATCTTTATTCTCATTGATAAAGGACATCTATGCCAAGAAGAATTCCAGCAGCAACAGGAAATCTTTATTCTCATTTATCATATGTTGAGTTTGCTTATAATAGAAGTGTGCATAGTGGAATGAAGCATTATCCATTTGAGATAGTTTATGGATTCAATCCTACAACTCCTCTTGATTTGTTGCCACTGCCTATTGAAGAGAGAATTTTCTTTGATGGAAACAAAAAGGATGAGTTTGTCAAATCTCTACATGAGAGTATGAAGAAACAAATTAAAAAGAAAAATAAAGAACATGCACGGTTAGCAAACAAAAGGAGAAAAAGAATTCAATTTGCACCAGGAGATTTAGTTTGGATTCACCTACGCAGGAAAAGGTTTCCAATACAAAGAAAATTAAAACTAATACCAAGGGCTAATGGTCCTTTTAGAGTTGTTGACAAGGTCGAATTGCCCAGAGATTATAATGCTTATGCTACATTTAATGTTAGGGACCTTTCTCCTTACTTAGAAGATGATTTCAAAGACATTGAGGAGAAAGACATGAGGAAAAATCCAATTCAACAAGAGGAAGATGATGTGCTCCATCATGGAAATGAAGTTGCTACCATCCAAGAAGGATTAGGCCTAATCCTCATTGACAAAGGAGATCCATGCCTAGGAGAATTCTAGCAGCAACAGGAAATGTCACAAGGCAAAAGTTTGAGATCAAGTAGGGTTCTACAAGTAAGATTTTAAGTAGGATTAGGAAACCAATATATTAGGCTTATCTTCATAGAATTCTAGATGACTTAGTAGTCCTTATTTACTTAAGAATCCCTGTCATAGATGAATTAGGCATTTTAGTATAAGTTAAACATGGAAAAGCTGTCATCACTATAAATACAACATTATTGCTTGTAATTGGAAAGTTTTATGAATGAGCAAAATTTTGCTTAGTTACATCCAAATTCTTTGTTTAGTGGCGAATAATCTATCGATTCTTATCACTCTTCCTTCTTTCTATCTTAGAGTGTGGCGAATCAACCTAGTAATCTTGTTTGTGGCGATCTAATCTTATCAAACTTGATTAACTAGTTTTAATTTCTTTATTTTGATTCTTGATATTGATTGAAACTTCATTTCCTCTTCCTAAACTTGTCATATGTTATCCCTATCACATTCCCACTTCAAATTCGTACATAACCCTTCAACTTCCTTAAAACACCTCTACAAATCTAATAACTAACTCCAATTACGAATTTTCATCTACTTAACAATTATACCATATCCCAGCACCTCTTTACATCCACAAAACCCTAAAAGAAAATATACCCATTAGATCTTGATTCACCATTTGAAGATCCTTAAGGCATATCAATTTAAGTGTGTTTAGCTCACAATTGCAAAGATTCAACATAAACCAAGTAAAAATGCAAGTAGATAAAAAATATATAAAATGAGAAAAATAAATAGTTTTTTATTCAATCTCTAAATATTTACACATCTTGTGTTTATATACATAATTTCCTAACAGTTAGGTACAAATTTACTTTACTTTTTTAATAGCTAGATACAACATACAATATGATAGAAGGGTTTGCAACAAGCTCAACTGCAATGGTAAGCCTCTTGCGCTGCTCTGTCGACAAACCATTTACTCCAGGCAAACCAACCAGCGCTTGTCTCAATGGGGTCAGTTCCACAAGCTCCATGACTTCCTCAATAAACATCTGCAAACCATGGGTGAAAATTTTAATTGGTATAATCATTGCTGAGAATTTATTCAAGGATTCAAGCTACTTCTCTTCTAGCTAACTTTAGCTCTGAGTAACACGTGGTGAAAAAATGGCCATAAGCCTGAAACACCATGGGATTTCAGTACCAACCTTTCTAGTTTCAGAATCAACTTCAGCCGGTAATCGAAGCCAGGCCGAGTAGAGTAAGGACTCATATACAGTAACATGAGGAGAGTGGATGTCATTTTGCTCACAGTATCCTGAAATGCGAGCGAATGTTTCTTGTTTCTTCGGGTACCCAGAGATGGTGATGTTCCCAGTAATATATCCCCCAATTTTCCTACCAGCCAATACATCCATCAGAGTGGTTTTACCAGCACCACTAACACCCATCAGAGCTGTAAGAACACCTGGCCTGAATGCACCACTCACACCATTCAATAGAACCAATTTGTCATCATCAACACCTTCAAGCTTCATTTCCTGCAAAGTTAAACCAAACCAATTATTCGTCGCATCTGAGCTACACTGTACAGAAATACACAGATTACTTTTAAACTTAACACTACCTGTGGCATGTCAACAGAGTATGTAACTTCATCAAAAGTAATAGAATATGGTTCAAATGGAAGAACCATTCCTCATAGTTCAATTCTAAAAAACTAGTTGTTATTTTATCTTTTAGTGACTATCAAAAAACTAGTTGTTATTTTGTCCTTTAATGATTTAGCTTGAAATAGGCTTTAAGCTTGATATGGATACCCATAGACCAACCAAAGAGTTATTTAGGTTTTTCATCTTCACCCTCAATCTTTTCATCTTCAACAAATAGTTCTTGTGTAACATGATTATCACCACCCATAAATTGATTTGATGGTTACTAATTTGCTTATCTCTAAGGTGATCTAAATCAATCTTATCATGAGATGATGACTCATTTTGGGCAAAAGTAAGTTCATTCTCATCATATGTTTGTCTAAGAAAGTGAGAATCATTCTCATTTTGAGATGATTCTTTTTGAACTTCTAATTGCTTATGAACATTCTTTTTAAGTCCAAGAATGGGCCTCTTTGTGTGGATAGTGTCAATAATAGGATTAGGGGTGCAATTATCCACATCCTCCCCTTACCATTTAATTCAAGTTTGAAGTAAGGTTCATGTTCTAAAAAGGTGGCGTTTCTAAATACAAACAACTTATTGATTTTAAGGTCAAAGCATTTATAACCTTTTTGGGTTGTGGCATAACTTAAGAATATGTACTTTTGACTTCTATAGCTAAGTTTGTCCTTATTGCTCCAAAGAATATAGACATAACATATGCATCCAAAAAGTTGAAGATATGAAAGATTTGTTTTATGATTAAATCTTACCTCATTTGGAGTCTTACTCTTTAGAACCTTTGTACGTGTTCTATTTATCAAATGAACAGCTGTGAGAATGGCATTGCTTCAGAAATGTTTGGGAACATTATGGTAAAACATCATTGATCTTCCAACTCCAAGGATGTGTCTATTCTTCCCCTCTGCCACTCATTTTGTTCTAGAGTGTGTGGGCATGTAGTTTGATGTACAATCCCTTCACTTACTAAATATTCCTTTAAAAAATTATTGAATTCTCCACCACTATCAGTTCTAATCATTTTGATTTTTCTACTAAATTGAATAGTGACAAAAAGCATAAAGTGTTTAAAGCATGATAATGTGTCCGATTTGCATTTTAAAAGGTATACCCTAGTATATCTAGATTTATTATTAATAAATGTGACAAAGTATTTATAGTTATCATGCAATGTCACTATAGTAATCCATAAATCAGAATGAATTAAATTAAAAGCATCATCATATTCATGTTCTAACTAGTACAAAAGGAAGTTTAGTTTGTTTTCCTAAAATACATGCTTCACACATAGAAATGTAACAATCATTTAAACTAGGCATTAAACAATTCAAAATTTGATTAAAAGGATGTCCTAGTCGTGTATGCCATAGCTCATGTGAATCAATTTGTTTAGTGACCCTAAAAGCTTGTTTTCCATCATTTAACATGTAAAGGCCATTTTGAGTAAAATCTTCACCAATCTTCTTCCCAATTATAATATCCTATCAAATCACTTTCTTAGGACCAAAGATAGTAATATGATTTAGGTTCTTAGTAAGTTTACTAACCGATAATAGATTGGAATCAAAATTAGGTATATAAAACCATTTAGTATGTTTTGACAATAAATCTAAATTTGCCGAATGCTTAATGGGTACATGCTTTCCATTAACAACTTTGACACTTTGTATTTTCTTTAAAGGATATAGTCTATATGCTTTATTTATGTTTCTAAACATATGATCACTAGCACCGAAGTCTATAATCCATGGTTCATAATCATTGCAAGAGTTAAAGTGAGAGTCAAGAAGAGTACTATCCTCCCATTTGCCTTTATAAGCATGGTGTTGGATTCAAGTGCTTCCGAATTGATTTGGAGTTGGTTCCTTATAACTTTGTCAATATCGTCAAGACTAAAGGAGTGAACACTTGAAGTCTCGATGATGGGAGTTGAATGTGCACTTGAAACACCATGGATACTTTGATTTGAAAGTTTACCCTTCTTGAACCATGAACACATGAGTTCTGGGTGAAGATGTTAGCATTGATCTTTAAAGTGATCGTTGTTGTGGCAATGATCATACTTAGTTCGGTTTTAGTTGTTCTTGTTTCCTTTTGACTTGGCCATTAAGGCTTCTATTTTAGCCTTCTTTTAAGCCAAAAGTGCATTTGTCCACACCTTATGGTTGTGGCCATTTACGTCCAAGACACAATAGGCTATTTGTTCCTTGTTATCATGAAACAAACCTCTTCGAAGGAAGGTATTTCATTGCTTCTCAGTATTTAGTTTTGAATGTCATTAAACTTGGAGTTCAAGCTAGCAAGGTAAACACCTTATACTCATTAGCGCATGCAAGAATAATAGCAATGTCAGTAGTTTATGGCCTATCAAAGTAAAGCTCATCCCAAGCCTCTACGAATTTTTTCAAGTGTTCAACTGATCTTATCTCACCTTGATTAAGCTTATTGAGAAAAAATTTAAGCTTATACACCTCATTAGATTCTTTTGTTGACCATAGATTCTCTTGATAAAACCCCATAACTCTTTGGAAGTCTCAGCATTAGAGAAGATACTAATCAAATTTGGTTCTATTGAGTTGATGATCTAAGTTAGAATCATTTTGTCTACTTGGAACTATTCTTCAAATCCATTATTATCCAAAGGTCTCTTAACCCTTCTTGTGACGAGTCCATATCTACCTTTACCACACTAAGAATTGTTGTAGCCTTGACCTATATGAGATAGTTGTGGTTGTTTAGTAGAATAATGGTGAGTTTAAGGGAGGTGTTAACATCTACTTCCATTATCATGGAAGTGGTTCGGGTAGAAGTGTTGATGATGATTTAAGAAGGTGCTTGACTTGGCTTATTAGTGCTTAAAGAGTGTCCCTCACTTGCCATTTAGATTTAGCCAAATGATGGGAGACACTTTTCAAACACCACTATGAAAAAAAAACAAAGAATAAAAAGAAGGAGAAAAAGAATAGAAGCTTATTGCTTTGATACCATGTTATCTTTGATGATAAAAGTTTGAGAATTTCAGCCACAAATAAAGAGCTGAAGAAAATAAGAGAATTCCTTTTCTTCAATTGAAAAAATAATGTTACAAGGGTTTAAATAGACAAGCATTCAATAGTTATAATTGTTTTCCTAAGGTAAGAAAGTCATAATAACAAAATAAGCGAAACAAGTTACTTACAAGTCAAAAAGCAATGTTTCCTTTTTCCATAAATTGTAAAAAGAAATGTTTTCATAAGTTGTAATGCATTACTAGTGTATTATCCCCCATTGTCACTCCTACGAGTCTTAATCCTTTTGCCAAGTTGATTTTCAATTAAAAAAATAAACTCTTTAAAACATGACAAGGTCTCTGATTTGTTTCTAATCAAGTATATCCAAGTGTATTTAAACTTGTGATCAATGAATGTCATAAAATATTTAAAACCATTATGAGATTCTAAAGGAAAAGTCCATAAATTAGAGTGAACAAGATCAAATATTTCATTATAACAAGTTTCTGAATGTACAAAAGGAAGTTTAGTCTGTTTTCCAATGTTACAAGCCTTGCATTGTTTAAAATCACTAAACTTCATTTTCAAAATCATTTTACACAGAATGTTATTAGGAGGATGGCCTAGTATTGCATGCTAAAGTTTCTGAAGTCCACGGTCTTTCTTAACTCTAAGGACTTGATTGATGCTATCTAAAAAATATAGGCCACCATGTAAGGTTCTATCACCAATCTTCTTCTCGATTAGTATGTCCTAAAATATCACCTTATTTAGTTTTAAAATGACACAACAATGTAAGTCTTTTATTATTTTACTAACAGACAACAAATTTGATGAAAAATTTAGCATATAAAGGCCATTTGTTTCATTAGATAAAACCTTAATATCTCCTAATCCCCTCATAGGTATTTCACTACCATTGGCTATTGTCATATTTCTAAAGTTTCCTAAGATTTCTATTCTAGATGCCATGTTTTTATTTCTAAACATATGATTAATAACACCTAAATCAACAATCGAAAGATCAAACTTAAAATGTGAGTTGGAAATCATAAATTGAGAGGAGCTTGGGAAATGGTTCTGAAGTAGTTTTGCCAAATCCTCAAGGAGCTTTGAGTTCCCTTTTTCGATCGCATTTTAAGCACCTTGTGGTGGTGTCTTTTTCTTGAAATTTATTGGCCTCAAATGTGGATTAAGGACCCAACATTTTTCTTTAGTATAATCTAACATCTTACAATAGCCACACTTCTAACATTTATCTTTGAGGTTGTGCATCCGTCCACATTTATCGCACTCAGCCTTAACTTTTGCTCCTTGAACAATCCTGCCCTTTTCCTTGCTTTCCACCAAACTAGCTCCTCAGCTTTGCTTCAATTCCCATTCAAAGTTTTTCTTTACAAGTACTCTTTGTTAACCTTGTTTATAACATCATCATCATAAGGCAATGACTCAATTCTAAAGATGTGGTTTCAAAGATCTTAATAGTCAGAACACAAACCCATCAAATATGATATCACAAGATCTTCATTGGCCCTTTTCTCTACTTCTTCAATATTGTTGGTATTCAACCTTAAGAATTGAAGTTCATCCAATATCTCCTTAATTTTAATATTGTACTTTAACAAATCCTAGAACCCTCATGCCCAGTAAGGCCCTTGTTGCATTTGTCACCCATGTAGAGTAATTCCTTCCATTTAGAGGAAAGGTAGTAAGCTTGGTGGTGATTTTGTAGTCGGAATCAACATTCAAAAAACTCTCTCTCTTGGCAGAACTACTTCCCACTTGTGCTGCTATTTTAATTTCAGCAACTTACCCTTACACAATGACGATTGATCATATAACTAAGAGAGAGAAAAAATAAAAGAGCGATGATAAAAGGAGCTCCCTAGATGCAACCTTGCTCTGATACCATGTTGATTAATAGAATTTAAATTTGTTTAGCTCACAATTTCAAAGATTCAACATAAACCAAGTAAAAATGCAAATAGAGAAAACATACATGAAGAGAGAAAAATGAATGAGTTTTTTATTCTATCTCTAAATATTTACACATCTTGGGCTTATTTATATACAACATTCTAACGGCCATGTACAAACTTACTTTACTTTTCTAATAGCTAGGTACAACACATAACACATATCTTTCAATTTCAAAAATTAACCGTTATTTCGTCCTTTAGTAGTTAGCTTGAATGGGCTTTGGGCTTGACATGGGTGTCCATAGATTAATCAAAGAGTTATTTGGGCTTTTCATCTTCACCCTCAATCTCTTCATCTTTAACACTCCCCTTCAAGTTGGACTTGTACAAATTGAATAAGTTCAACTTGGAACTCACCTTCAGAAGTTGTTGATCAGTACATGGTTTGGTGAATATATCCGCAAGTTGATCTTCACTCTTCACATAAGGCATGTTGATCACTTTGCTCAAGTACTTTTCTCTTGTGAAGTGACAATCAACTTCAAATGTGCTTGGTCCTCTCATGGAACACTGAGATTAGATGCAATGTGTGTTGCTGCCTTGTTATCACAGTACATGTCCATAGGTGTTTCAACTAAAAAACCTAAGTCTTCCACTAATGATTTTATCCAAACCAATTCACTCGTAGTAGATGCCATAGCTCTATATTCAGCTTCTGCACTCGATCTTGCAACTACACTTTGCTTCTTGCTTTTCCAAGTCACCAAATTCCCTCCTACGAATGTGCAATAACTAGTGGTTGATCGTTTGTCCTCGAGTTACCGGCCCAGTCCGCATCTGTGTAGGCACATATCTTATGGTGACCATTTCTTCTCATTAAGATTCCTTGCCTCTGGTGCTTGTTTTATGTACCTTAAAATTCTATTCACCATTTCCATGTGTATATTCTTTGGGCATGACATATGTTGACTTACCTGTTGCACAGAAAAAACAATGTCAGGTCGTGTAATAGTTAAATATATAAGCTTACCTACAAGTCTTTGATAAAACTTGATGTCCTGGTATGGCTTCTCCTTGCTCATGTTCGTTTTCATACTTCTTATCCTCTTTCTTCCTTCTTAATGCCTCCATAGGAGTCACAGCTGAGCTTGCTCCAAGTTTTCCTATCTCACTTAACAAATCAAGAACATACTTTCTTTGGAATAGAAATAGCCCTTCATTTTAATAAGCGATTTCTATACCTAGAAAATATCGTAAGTTTCCCAAATCTTTAACATCAAATGCAACTTCAAATATGTTTTAATGCTCTTAATGCCATTAATGTACAAACGGTGATGATAATATCATCCACATAAATAAGAACAATGGTAGATCCCTCACTTGAGTGCTTAATAAACAAGGAATGATCAGCATCACTCACTTTAAAATTTTGAGAACACAATGCATTATGCAACTTATTATACCACGCTCTTGGTGATTGCTTTAATCCATATATGGCTTTCTTCAATTTGCAAACGTGTGTATTAGGAACCATAACATCATATCCTTGAGGTAAACTCATGTAAACCTCTTCTCTAACTCTCCTTGCAAGAAAGCATTCTTCACATCCATTTGATGTAAATTCCAATTATAATTAGCCGCTAAGGAGAGAAGCACCCTAATGGTGTTCATTTTTGCACTGGTGCAAAAGTTTCTGTATAGTCTAAGCCATAGGTTGAGTGAAGCCTTTGGCCACTAACCTAGCCTTATGTTTGTCCAAGGTTCCATCACTATTTAACTTAGTCTTATACACCCATTTGCATCCTACAACCTTCTTTCCCAAGGTAATGTACCTATATTTCCATGTGCATTATCAAACTAAAGCATGCACAATTCCTCTTGCATGGCTTGTCTCCAAACTGATAATTCCCTAGCTTCCTACAAATGTTAGTAGGATCTATGTGAAAGGGGTGTCTACTTGAAAGTAATTAAAAGGCTCATAAAACTCATTCTTTTACACATTCTCCGTACAGGCTCGGGTAGTAGTGTGGAAAACTGACGGGTGTGGTGTTGGTTACTGTGGGCGTGTCCACTGACACTCGTATTTTCATCCAATCTGACCCCTGAGATTGTCGAAGTCTTTAAGATCTCCTAAGTAGGGGATTTTGGCCTTACATAGCTGCAACATGCTACAATTAATGTAGTTGTACTTAAAATGAGGAGCAAATCTTCGGTTGTTAGATGGGACCTCCTATCTCAACATCGAATGAACCCTATGTGTGTTATTTGCTCTCACCGTCTCTAAGCCTAATAAGATGACCAAGCGTAAATCTAACTTGACTCACTAGGTGCTGGCATCTAGATAATTTCATTTGGTCACCTCATTCGGATTTGACTCGTGAATCTATGTTATCATACTCAAATTCTTGTTCACTTTTTCCCCCTACTTCCTTA